>CAAKHB010002025.1:3139-103381 GCA_901007665.1 Aeoliscus strigatus | reverse complement strand
AAGAGTGAGATGGGGGTGGAGGGGGAGAATGGGGACGAAGGGGGGGGAGGGGGAGGGGAGGGAGAGAACGGGGACGAAGGGAGGGGCGGGGAGAACGGGGACAAAGGGAGGGGAGGGGGAGAACAGGGAGGAAGGGAGGGGAGGGAGAGAACGGGGACAAAGGAGGTGGAGGGGGAGAACGGGGAGGAAGGAGGTGGAGGGGGAGAACAGGGAGGAAGGAGGGAGAGGGATCTGATTCACAATTTAAAAACTTTAAGAGCCACACACACACACACATTTTAATTGCATCTTGACCTCACACACACACGACTTACCTGCTCTCGTGGGGGTAGGTCTGCGGCGGGGGGGCGGGCAGCTGGGTCACAGGGCTGTGGTGGAGCACAGCGTTGGGCTGGTGGGCCGACTGGCCGGGGTCAGTGCCGGCCGAGCTGGGTTGCGAGCTGCCGCTGCCGGGCTGCGTCTTTGGGCTGTGCTGCTGGGCCAGGGGACTCTGCTTCTCGGAGGTGGGGGCCGACGGGGGGTTGCTGATCTCTGAGAGGGAAAGAAACGAAGGAATCAAAGTGCAGTGACCTCCTGTGCCCACAGGGGGGCAGCACCACGAGCTGTAAACATACTTAAAAGTGTTGAACGTGCTATCAGCCGTTTATCTCCACACGAAGCAGACACACACCGACACAATGACTCCTTCCCTCACACAACACACAGTCATGTTTAAACATCCACCGTCCTCCAGGTTCTGGCTGCATTTCCACCGAGGGAAACATCTGGATCCAGTGGTGTGATTATCCTCAGTGAAATCATCCTGATTATCATGATTTTCACAGTTATTAACTTGTGGGGAAACAAGGAGAATTTGAAGGGTTTGTTTTTAAATCCAGGTTTTTCCACAACCTGAGAGGGTATTTTCTTACTTTTCAAGTTCTCTGTTAGTTTTCCATTCAACCCATTCAGACAGTTCAGCCAGACGGGGCCCCAGAGGGTCCCTGCTGTGTGGTACCTACGACTACTATACTACTATACTGTATATAAATGCCCACACAGACCAACCCACATCACAGCATCAAGTCCTTTGACATGAAACATGCCACACATGCTTCAGGTCTTCATAAAAAGTATTCTTGATAGACCGTCCAACAGATTGGACAAGATCGGACGTACCACCGTCACCCTTCACCAGTTCAAGAACTTACTACTTATTACTAATGACTTATTTGTAAGCAGTCAAATATCGGAAAGTGGTGAGAAACTTGTTGTATTTATTCAGTAATCAACAATCAACAAGTGGAGTCAGAGAGACGCTGCTGCCCAAATCACAGCTCCACGTCACGTCACACCTACGGGTGATTTACAGTGACCCATCAACCTCAGCACGCCGGAGTACCTGGAGAGAACCACGCAGACACGGGGAGAGCATACAAACTCCACACAGAAATCAGGAATCGACCCAGTGACCTTGTGGACCACTGTACCACAGTGATTTTACAGGAAGTGAAGAAGATTAATGACAAAATACATCAAACTATATTACAAGGTTCATTTATTTCTAAAATTCATAAATCACTGTCCACCCAGGGTATCCCCCTTCCATGTCCTCTGTGTGTGTGTGTGTGTGTGTGTGTGTGTGTGTTCTCACCGTCCTGCGGTATGATCCTCAGGGTGACGCTCAGGCCTGCATCCTTGATCAGCTTGACGATGTCGCCGTGCGGCATGCTGACGATGGACTGACTGTTCACCGCCAGGATGCGGTCCCCCACCTTCAGCTTCCCGCAGCGGTCGGCCGGGCTGCCCTCGATGATGCGGCCGATTTTATGGGGCACAGCTGTCGCAGCGATCACACAGAGACACTGCGGGTGAGGACGTGCGCGGCGCCGTGGTTCAAATTGCGCCTCAGAATGACATAAGACGCTGACGGCAGCACACCAGACGAGTCTGTGACTGACGTACGGTGGGAGGGGGGAGATAATACGAGGAGGGTGACCTCTTCTCACATTATGTCTCTTCGCCAAAAGCTGCTTTAGATGAGCGTCTCTCGTGGGGGGGGGGCAGCACGCTGAGCGTTTGTCACACACCAAAAGGATGCGTGACCCCATCAAACACTGGAGACATTCACTTACTGTTGGTGACCGTGGCCTCGGGCCGGTTCAGAGAGCTGATGATGACGAAGCCGAAGCCCTCGCTCTCTTTGCGGTTGATGATGACGTCGCTGGGTTGTGCGTTGGCGCCGGGCGCCCCATCCGAAGTGGTTGCTACGGCGGCGTTGGGGGCGGGGCCTGTGCTGGTGCTGTTGCCGTAGGTGAAGTCGCTGTGCGGGGAGCTGTGCTGCGTGGACACCGAACCGGGGCTGCGCCCGTTCTCCGGACAGGACTCACCTGTGGGGGGAGGTAGAGAGCTGAGCATGGAACCTCTCACCTGCACAGATGAGTTTCCTGGAACATGATGCGTGTGACCTAGTACACAGCTGTTGTTCAAAAGTAAGAAGTACAATATTCATATCGTACAAACATAAATAATTATCAGGCTGTAGCTAATATAATAAGTGATAGCTGAGATGCTTAACTGCTTATTTGAATTTTAACATACAAAGTGAGTGTTTGTTATTAGAAAATGTCTGCTGATGGATTTGGGGTGGGGGTGACAGACAAATGAGGTTAGGTAGATTAGGTGGTGACGTTAATTCTTTTTCTCCTGACGTGGTGATTAAAAAGTGGTAAAAGTGGTTCTGTTTGGTGCACACACACCCAGATCAGGTTTCAAATCAGGTTCTGTTTGTGTGTGTGTGTGTGTGTGTGTGTGTGTGTGTGTGTGTGTGAGATTATTGGCGTGGAGTCGCACTATGAACAAATACGCATCATGTTCCCGTCAGGTTAGCGAGCAGCATTTGCTAAGGTGTTACTAACCCTAACCCTAACACAGACGACATCCCCAGTGCTACAGTCGCTAGCATATTTTGGAGTACCGTGATTACGTTGAGAAGAGCTACGCTTTGTTGCTGGAAGAAGCTGGCAAGTCATTACCGTAATGACAGCAACTTGGCTGTGAAGTGCAACTTCTCGACTTTCAGGAACCATTGAACGTTTTCTGATGCAAATAGTCACGTAATTCCAGTACTCCAAAACATGCTAGAGCGAATGTATCAGCAGTGATATCGTCAGTGGTTAAAGGGTTAAATCAGTGAAGTATTCTACTTTAGCTCCGTAAAAGAAAACCAACCTGTCGTCGGAACTCTCCTCCTGATCACCAGGTTCACCTGTCCGTTACGAGCTGCGGCGTGCATCAGGTCGATGACGTATCTGTGTGGTTTCCCCACCACCAGGATTCCGTCCACAAACAACAGTTCATCACCAGGCCTCAGGCGCCCGTCCAGGTCGGCCGGGCTCTTCTCGATGATCGCCCCGATCAGGATCTGTCATCAAACACCACTGTTACGCACAGGAAGTAGAACTGCCATGAGTGGACAGTGTCACGTGCAGTGGGTGTTAATTCAGTTAAATGGTGTTTTGTTACGTTAAGAGACACCAAAGCATCCAGAGGCTTCACTCTCTCAGGGCTCAAAGGTCAGGGGTTACACAGTGTGTGTCGCAGGTTAAAGAGGAGGAGAAATGACAGGGTTCCACGCCCATCGCCATACGAGCCTTCTCACGCGTCTCCGGACTCACAGACTGCCCCGCCTCGTCCCCGCCCAGGACCCTGAACCCGAAGCCGGACTTCTGTCTACGCAGGTGCACCTCGATGTCCTGGTACTCCGCTCCTGAGGCGCAAGAACACATCTAACGCAAACGTTTGCAGCTGGAGAACAGTCAGAGTCCCTGAGGAGATGCTTTACCTGTGGAGTCTGCAGGAAAAACCGTCTTTGGCTGCCCAGGTTCTGGACAGAAAAAGACACCATGAATAATTCAGGGATATTGTGGGTACTCCGACAAACACAACGTGGACAGTGAACACACCACAGAACACACAGGCGCCCACAAAGGACGGAAGACGGCAGAAAGTGTGTGCCTCAGCACAAACGTCAGCGCAGAGCCTCAGCGACATCCATAAACGTCACGAAGTGCCTACAGCGTGTAATATACCCCTCTTATTTACAGAGTGGAGTGGGGTGGGATGCACGCGCTGATCCGCAATCAGAGGCTTCGCACAACACGGTGCTCTGCAAAGTGGCACAATGAAGTCAACTGCTCCGGATGAAGAATGATTTCCAATTGTGAATGTTTTAATCACATTGCGCGCTCTGCTGGGACTCAGCGGGGACGAAGAGAATCAGTGTTCACGACGACGGAGGAGAGGCGAGCCCCGACGTTACCATGGAAACCACATATGGTACTTGTTGGGGGAGGGGCGGTCTCCCAGGACTCGTCCTGTAGTTTGACATGATGCTTTTTGCAGTGCAAAGGGTACGCGCCAATGTCATCTACATCCGTTGTCGATTGCTAATCCACAGCCAGGAATGTTCTGATCATTTGTGTCACAGGTTCAGCTGAGGCGAGCACAACTCATCTAAACACATTCCTGGTGTAAAAAAAGACAAGAAAGGAAACGATAAAGGAACGGGTCAACGGTGACACAGGACGTTTGGAACAATAACAAAGTGTTTCTTCAAACTGCTGCATAATTCAGAGTTGGGGCCTTCAGATGAGACGCTGGTGCCAGTTCGCTCACAAGTTCTTTCCTCAAGGATTTCTTCCCCCTGATTACAAACAAACACAACCACAGTGTTTTCCACTTTCCCTACTGCCACAACCCCTCAAAGTACATCATCCACTTCCTGTGTGGGGCTGAGGAACATCTCACATGTACTACAATCTCCACAGGTCAGGGTGACTCAGCGTTCGCACACTAACATCCCAGGTGAAGTTGATTTTAGCTGAGATGAGGTCATTTGTTTGGTTATTTGTTCATTTTTAGTGCACTTTACTCCACTTTCTGCCTCTCTCTGCTCTCTTTGGTCCTATTTGGATGGTTTACGTCCCATGGCGCCAGGCGTGTCTCAGTCACCTGGACTGTCTCCAGTGCGCCTGGAGCACAGGGAGGACTGCTGGTCAGATGGAGGACTGACCAAGTGGAAACGTTTCCCAGCTGAGGAGACAGAAATCCTCATGCGGTGTCACTGACAGAACAAAGATCTGACAAATCCCTGTGGAACATGGTTCAACCTGTTTCCATCAGACAACGTCAGCTGTCAGGAGCCGTGGAGCTCCCCAAGGAGCTGATCCGCCTCATGTGTCTGATAAATATGAGAATGTCACAATCACAACCTGTCACACTGAAATCATAATCGTATTTTTATTTGTAAGCTTTTACATACGTACGCCGTTGACTTTAGACCTTTTGTTTCAGATTTTTTTCATTTCAGATCGATGCGGCCAAAGAAGAACTGGTTTATTCACAGCGAGGGCACACGGCGTGAAAATGACACTCGCACCATGGACTATGTGCCCTGCGCTGTAAACCATCTAAACCCTTGACGTCAATGGCTCCATCCATCTGACTGGAACAGAGGAGAAAACCTATCATGAACTAACATCAGCACAGACAGAATTGTCTGCACCTGTTCCCCCACGCTGCCAACACACCCAACTCCTGACCTTCACTTCAGGAAGGTAACAGTGAACGCTCCATCGATCAGCATGTCTGCCGCTGAGGAGGAGATGACCAGAGACACGTGTGGAGGAAGGAAAAGAAGAAGTGTGAAAGTTGTGTATCTCCTGTCACACCACCACACATGTCCAACCACAGGTTTACATCCACACACGTGGACAGACATGAAACATGCTCCACGAGTCATCATGTTCTTTCAAACGAGGTTGGTTATTTGGACTTAAATTCCCTCCATGAGGGAGAACCAGAGTGCTGTGATTCAGCAGTAAGAACATCAGCTGCTGTTTCCTGCTGCATTCATTCACGACCACATCTGAGCTGTCAGCTAGTAACCATGTCGACAGAGTTCCGAAAGAGGCTTTGTGTGTTTCTTCTCTATTTATTTGTGACAACCACAGGGAAACAGGACCAAATGGGACGCGGTGATTCTGCACAAAGGGCGAATGCAGTTTTTGATGATGGATGCTCAAGTCTTTTGGGCTGGAAAATCAGTGATAGATGTTTCAGGGGCCATTTGCAGATAACTTTGGAGGAGAACGGCTTGTCCTTTGGATCACTGCAAAACATGCAAAAAACAAAAATCTCCACCAGTCATCATATTTGTGCTAATTGGCTGAAACGTAAATCAGCATTGAATAAACACTTTGCTGCAGCGATGCACTTTGTCTCTGATCATTTTCACTGACGGACTCACTGCTGTGACATTTATCCATATACTGTATATATATTTTTGATTATTATATGTGTAAATGTTGTTGCAAAACTATTATTATGATTATGATGATTATTATTATGAATGTATTTCCAATGCATTTTTATCTCAGGCTCTCAGAGTGCTAAAAAAGCAGGTTAAAAACAAGAAGGTTAATCTATTTATGTAAAAAATACACTGATCACTCTTTTCAGCAGTGACCAGCAGTTTTCAGCCTTTGTCTTTGGGTCAAAGTTTATTAGCACACAGTGTGTGATGTCCTTCTCTATGCTGATGACACAACTCGTTATTGTTCTGTTCACATTCTCCAGAAATCACTGATCAATCACTCTGAGTGTAAATAAGAGAAGAAGGTTTACAGAGAGGGTGAAAGAGACAGAGTCGTCACACCGTTGAAGCGTTCTCCGGTGTCAGAGGTGAGGTCAGCTCAGGTACTTACGCCTACTCTCATAGATTGCCCTGGACTTCTCGTAAAGGCCAAATGGGTCTGGTTTAGTCAGGGCCAAAGCCTCGGAGGCCGTGTCTGGAACCGAGGCTCTGTGAAGGTGGTGGGTTGGGAAGGGGGCACTGTGGGGGATAACGGGGGCTGACAGGCTGGTCTGAGCGGGGCTGCTCTGCGCCTGCTGCGACTCCCACTGCTCCAACACCTGCAAAGCACAGCGGCACGGATCATTTCACTGCGTCCACTCCCGCTCCCGCTCAGCTCACTGACTAATGACTCGTCCAGCCTCGTGTGACCAGGTCGCTAAACTGGGCTCGGTCTGAATGGAGGCTGACGCTACGACATCCTACCGACCAAAACTGACTGACTGACGATTTGATACAACAAACACAAACATGACACATCTCTTCGTAAGTTCCTCTTTACGTAGGAACGCACTGACTTTTGTGACAAGCACCTTAGCATGTGTTTGTTTTGACCTTTAATCTAACATGCCAATTAATTAGGAACAGCATGATGACAATTAGTCTAGAAAGCTGGTTACAGGCTAAACTGATTCTGTCTTCATCGCAGAGTTTATCAATGTCAGTTCATGCTTGACGTGCAGGTTTAAGTTACGTTTCAGACCGTTAGTGGGGTTAGTTTCTACTTCATCATGGAGCTACGTTCATACACACTGCGGGTGTCCAATCACATCCAGTGGAACTCAGTGTCTGATATCACACCTTCTCTTGTTCTAATGTTCAACAGTGATTGCCAATGTGTAATGGGAGAGGTTGACAGCCACTCTGGCGCCTTCATTTGATGAAGACAACACGAGATGTGTGCCAGTGTACTGTACATACGTTTGCATAAGCTGCATCCACAGTTGGACGTGTGCTGTCAAGTTTTTCGAGGTGACACCCGCAGTTTTGATGACACCAGTCAGCCCCGGTGTCGCCCTCGATGTGCCAGATACGCCGGGCCACTTGAGTCGCAGGCTGACACTAAGCAGAGAGCCGACATGTCGACACGTCGCAGAGTGTGACAGACGGATGGAGCGGGAACAACAAGCTGAACATGGAAGGCTTCATGACGTCGGGAATCACAGGGCATCATGTTGGACGTGGACTGAGAGCCTACGTGAGTGGATGAAGCCGGAATCAAGCGGGTTTCCTCCCTTTGTGGTGTGATTGACGCTGTGAGGCACCGGGCGGCTCAGCCTCGACACGTCGCTGGGAGCAGGAGTAGATGACAGGGGCCAGATTCACAAAACCTCACAAAATTCACCAAACAAAAAACCTAACTTCAAACTTCAGAATAAAAAAGAGAAAAAGTGATATTCTCAAATAAAGTTCTGAAGTATTTTCTCCACAATCTCTTCTCAAGAAAAGACTTGAGAAGAAATAGGTTTGCACCGATGACGTCTCTGCTGACATTACTGAAGATTTTTTCCCAACAACAGATTGGAGAATCTGGCCCCAGCTCTCTATCCCACTGTCTCTGAGTCTGTTTAAGCAAATTCTCCGACTATAGAATCCCATTGTTAGTGGTGTCTCTCTGATGCATTGAGTTGCAACTCAAGACCACCCGCATGCTCTGGGTTTAACAAGTTGTTGGCTCCAACACTGTCAGGGTCTGACAGACAAACCTCCATAAGCTCAATTGCAATGGAAACTCTCCGGACCCGGAGGCTGAGCCTTCACCCGACTGGAGGTCAGTGTGACAATTAGACGACTCCCTGTTCTTTCCTTATTAGTCAAATTTCTCCACATTTCCTTCTCAGAGCTGCAGAAGTCTCCCTGTAACAAATGATACCCAATTAAAATCTGGTGTGAGGGAGGTGGGGGAGACGAGGCAGCGAAGGAACACTTGGGCATGGAGAGAGAGAGAGAGAGAGAGAGAGAGAGAAACTCTTGCATGCTGTTACTGTGAATATTCTGAAAAGATGGAGGTGTTTGATGAACTCCAAACATGATGCCAGTGGGGGCATTTTAAGTGCTTTAAAAGCCGCCGTGTTGAGATTTGCTTTGTTAGTCGCGATAAGAAACGGGGACAACAATGGCACCGATGAGCCGGGGTCAGCGGCCGGTCAGCGCTGTGAGGACGTTCAGCCATTAAAGGGAGGACAGAGAGAAGACAGAGGAGACGGGCAGACACACACAGGAGATGTGATCTCAGAGCATGTCGGGAGGATGACGTTTCCACTGAGCGCAGGGAGAACGGATGACACTGCTACTGTATCGTACAAAAACTAAATGAAGAGCAAAGACAGGTGACTGGAGAGAAAAGGTGGGGTCTAAACATGTAGAAGGTGTTTGAAGTATTTGAAGCAACGAGGTCATGTGCCATGCTGAAGCAGACAGCAGCTCTACAGCTGACTACAGCTCAGAGGTCCCCATGTGGACCAAACAGCCATCTGACATCGTCATCAGTACCGTTGGCATGGCAACGGCGTCAGAGAGAGCACACATAATGAGGTCATTAGTAGTAGCGATTAAAAAGCGTAGACGGGGACAGTCCGGGCTCAGGAGGAGGTTCACGTGTTACCTGCTTGGGGCTCTTCCAGGGTGAATAGTGACCTGCAACGTTGAGAGAACAGAAACGATTTAGACTGAAAACGATGGATGATGAAGACATCAGACGGTTCAACTTCAATCCAGGAAAGCAAACGACTTCACTGAGATGGAACGACGAGAGAAAATGTTGATCCAAGCTAAGAGCAGAAGATCATTTGGAGAAATATTGACTCAAGCCGAAGCTGGTACACAGACAGAAAGAGATGAGAGTGATCAAATGAAAACTGATGATGATGGAAAGCTGATGACTGAAACGTTACAATCGCCTTCTATTAAATCACGGTTTTGTCTTAAAACGCCGACGAGGGAACAAAATGATTGAACACATTTAAATACAAGAGGATTTCTGCGATGTAATTATGTATTTAATTATATTCTTAATGACTTGGAACTACTTAAAGTTCCCGTCATACATAATTCATTCAGTTCAGAAAGGAAATTGCTGATAAAAGGTTCTAATAGTTTTACTCATTTTTCACATGTTGAGAGGACAAAGCAGAACCAGTGTTTTTTTCGGAAATGGACTTTACAGATCATAGTGTTTTTATTTGTCAGATCTAATATGCTCATCCCGTAATGCCTGGAATATAGGTATCAGAGCTAGTATGAACGTTTCATTTATCACATCACATCCTAAACACCAGGGGATCTGCTGTGCTGAACAACCTGCTGAACACTACGTTTGTAGAAAAAGGAGAATGACTGTGGACAAAATGGTAAATGAAACCAAAGCCGACAAACGCTGAAAGAATGAACCTGAAGACGAGCTCAGCAGGAGCCTTTTCACACGGAAGTGGTCATGAGACCCACTTTTGTATGAAATCTTTACAATTGCAGTCAGTCTGGCTGACTTTTGTACCTTTTGTTCCCCAACAATGTTTGACTTTGTGAGAGCAGAGTGGTTCCCGTTGATTTGAACCTTGACACTTCACTTTGAGCTGCCGTGTTAGGAAAACAGAGAGAAGGAAGCTGACAGACGAACATACAGAGCAGAGTCTCGTCTGACGTCGTTTTCACATTCACAGGAGCAGACCCCCCCCACCTCCATCTTCCTGCCTCAGTTCCTCCTCTTTCAAGTGCTGCCACAGTCCCCCTGTGGGAAGGCACCAGCATATGCTAATGGAGGGGCAATTAGGGGGTGACCGCTCCAATTCTACGCTAGATTCCAGCCGTGGCGTGGAGACCCTCCACCCACTCACTCATCGCTGACTGACTGAGGCCATGGGAAGAACATGCAAAGACAATGTTTTTATCTGAAAGTCAAATGAGAGTTGTTGTTGACAGACGGGCAACGACAGGAAAAGGAAACAGACGAGACGTCAGCTCTGCTGCAGTGTCCTGGATGCTCTTCTGCCTGAGAGAACTCCAGTAGCGATGATTAATGTCCTCCTGAGATGGTGCACACGTCCACCTCAGCCCTGGCACCAGTTCAGGTGATGACAAACGACCCTGGGTGGAGCTGCGCCTCGTTTTCAGGTTCGGCACAAAACTCCAATTGGAGTTCAGAACCTGGACGTGTTCAGCTGCTGCTGCCACGTGTTCCTCTGTTGTGATGGAGCCCAAACACCGAGGCCTTTGGGGAAAAGGTGTGGTGATGAGGACTAAGACGTGTGGAGGGAGTGCTGACTTGGAGATTAAACAATGAATCAGGAGCGACTGGGAATGACCCTCACCGCTCAGCCACAATATCACCAACACTGGCAGCTTTAATACGAAGGAGAACCGCAATAAATCTCCCGGCGTGAGGATTATAAAGTTCAGCTTTTACTGAACGTGTTGAGCAAGCTGCTGATTTATCTTAAAGGTCACTGTGCAGTGTGTGATTTGTGGAGCTGCTGCTCCGTACTGTGTTCTACTAAAAGCTGTGGCTCATATTTATATGAACGGGACGACAAAATGTCATCATATCACTGTTGTTTGTTTTGTTTTTTTTACCGGGACTGATCGATGTTTTCTTCTGGTTGTTTTTTTTTTATTTTATTACAATAAAATTAAAAAATATTGAATCGATTGCTCTGGACATATTTTTGTTCCAGTTCAGGGATCTGGAGCTGATCCCCACTGACCTTTGGTGAAAGGTACATTAGACTCTAGACCATTCACAGATCCAACGGCAGATCACAAGTCAGACTGCCCCATTCAACCTGACTGACAATTAAAAAACAACAACAAAAGCAACAACAACAAAAAAATCAATGTCAAGAATAAAAAAAGAGAAAAGTGATATTCTCAAATCAAGTATTTTGTCAACTTTCTTTGTAAATTAAATGGGTTTCTTGAACACAGATGCTGTGTCTCAAAGCGCATACTTCTGTGAGTACATTCTTCTCTATAAGTGACCCCTTGACTTGTTCCAATGTGAGTGTGTGACATTTACATATGTAGCAGACACCAGGGATCTACTCTGACCCCGTATTACAGCCCCAATGTGTAAAGTCAAAAAGACTTTACCCATTGGGACAAAAAGAGTTTGTTTTATGCACAAACATATGTTTGTGTGTGGATTATCTTAAAACAGACTGTGTGTTTGTCTTCATCAGCGTTTGATGAAACAGTCGGTAGAGTCACCTGAGGCCGATGAACCCCGAACGCTGCCATCTAAACTCATTTTCTGATACATTTACACAGCATCAGCTAAAATGGGCCCTGAACTAATATTTCTTAAATAACATCTGACAGGTATTGACGCCCTCCTCCAGAAAACAACCTGGTTATTTTGTCAAACTGCTGAGTAGCTAGTTGTGCGCAGTTCTCATGTTCCCATTAGATGATGTGCACACACTGGCAGGGGTGTAGTGGTGGGGGGGACTTTGAATTTTCTGCCGATCGAGCAGGGATTAAATGTAAATACAGAGTGATGATATAATGAAGAAATAAAGACACGACAGGTGCAGGTCGGTTTCTGACAGAGCGTTCGCATGCGACCAGCTGACACACGTGAGGTTACTTCTACTCTTTCAACAAAAACACTAATTGGATTCAACCACCACAGGCGAACACTGGCTCTGATTGGAACCATCAGCGGAGTGACGGCGGCGTGCGAGAAGCTTTCAGCTCCTCATGAATATGGAACCCCGTAACATCTCAGACCATGAAATGGATTCTGTCCACTTGTATTCAGACGTCCATGCTGAAAGCAGCTGCGTTGTACCTGTGTGCCCGTCACACCCGGGCGATCGTCAGCCGTCGCCCTGACGACACCAGACACCGACGACCGGTGGGAGGTTCCTCCGCGCTCTGAACGGCGAGGACAGAGCGTGAGTGTGAACGTGGCTGACAGTCTGTGGTCTACTGGCACAGATCTCTCTCTCTCTCTCTACTTGGTTCCCTTGTTTCCAACTCTTCCACCCAGTGCACACACATCCCATGAATCACTGTCTAGTTACACACCGATTCCCTGGAAGGCTGGAGAGAGCTCAGTGAATCAAACGCTCCTTTTCTTCCTTCCTCCACACAGACGACCTTTACCGGAGCGCCGCAGTTTGAAAAGCGACTTCTGGTCGTCTGTGCGCGGTTGATCACTCTCAGGTGAAAGGTCAAAGCGGACAGCTGGTTCATTACCAACAACCTACCCATGAGTAGTACTACAAACAGCATTCCCCTGATGTGTGAAAGCTGCTTCGGGAGCTGTGCGAAGAAGCAGAAACGTGCGAATATTGTGTATGTGTGTGAACCTGCGTGAATCCAACTATGTGGCCCGTGTGCGTGAGTGTGTGTGTGTGTGTGGGCGGGTGGCAGGAAAGGAAAATGCAACCTACCAGTCTTGTATGCATGTGAACGCAGTCTCTGTAGCTAATCACAGCTCTGCGTTTGCTGGCGTGGCAACGAGGACACAGGATGTTAATGGTCCAGATAGGCACTAATGAGGCTGTCTGACACACACACACACACACACACACACACACACACACACACACACACACACACTGACATGCACGATAATTACTGGTGATGAGAGACAGAGAACCCGTTTGTCAGGGAAAAATGCTGGAGAGCAGAACTTAAATTTAAGGAACGAGTCGACTAAAAATGCTTTTTAAAGGTGACGGAGCTCGACAGAACAGACGGCCGCAGAACAAATGGACTCATTCACTGAGCAGAAGCTGCGATCAGCTCCACGGAGGGAGCTTGGCATAGCACATGCTAAGGGACGCTTTGTTTACTAACCCCACGTGTTCCCTTTACAGTTCAAGTCATCAGTTAGGACGTTTTTCCGCCAGATGCTCATTCACAACGAACTAAATCAGTGTAACATTCATTCTTTCATTCATTCATCATCTATCACGTGCTCCGGTTATGGACAGAAATCAAGAAAACAACGGCTCAGGGAAGTGACACTTGAAGAGTCACCTGACACGATGTAGGGCTGGTAGAACACATGAAAACATAAAGGAAGGATCCATTTCTGACTCTCTGGAAAATGACCATGGTATAAGGAGGTTCAACAACACGTAGGCGTGTGTTGAGTTTTAAGGTTTTAAGGTTTAGCGTCGGGGGGCTCTTCCAACCCTTACATGTGCCATCATGTGTGGGGTGACTCACCTTTAGTTAAACTAGCTTTTTAAAAATCTTTGTTTTGTGTGTCGGGATGAACCAACAAACTAACACTTGTTAAAGTTTGAATAACGTAGCTGCCAGTGATGAGAGGGCAGGAAAGGACCCGGCGGCGGCTGCTGCTGCTGCTCATGACGATGATGATGACGCCGCGTGTTCCTGAGGGATTCAACGTACTGAAGTGAAAACAAACACCGACACCAACACAGCTTCAGACTTTCTTCTTGTTCGTACATCTCAACTGAGAAATGTACAATCTGTGTGTGACATGTAGTTATTGACAAAGCTCTGATCTCCTCCGCCCTGCCAGTCACTTTAGGAGTGCGTCACCATAGCGACAGCACCGCAAAATGGCCACAACAATACTGCTGGCTGAGATTGTGGCAGAGTGCTGAAATACGTGGGAGTGTGTTGAAGGAGGAAACGCTGTCGGTCCCAGCGCTACCAGACTGCGTGGGAGCATGTTCCCGCTCACACCAGATGCACAACAAAGTGGGCACACGTGCACACTCCATCAACTCCTCTCGCCGTCGATAAAGCGATCAGCGGCGTGCTCACTGTGACTGTGACTGGCAAGAACTTACAGAACGAAACGGTCAGGGAAGCGCTGGCTGACAGAAATGAGTCTATTAGGACGGCGGGCGCCACACGACTTTCACCAGAGAAACCATCCACATCCACTGCATCAGGTGCTTTCACGTCTAATTGTGCTGCTTCATGGGCTGGAACGTCATCGGAGCAGCTTGGCGGTGGTTTGAGCATGATGGTTAGATGCTCGGCCAAAGAACGTTGGGTGGAGAAGAGAATCAGACGCTGATTGCTGCTGGGGACGGCCTCTTCTCTACCATCAACGTACGGGCAAACGTTGGACCTGTTTGTGCCATTTAACACCCACCACCTCTTTTTATGACAGGAAATGGAAGGTGAGTGTGACAGAGAAATTAAAAAGACTTTTTAAACCTGAGTGAGCTGGAGGCAAATCAGGGAAGTGTGTTATTACTCTTTCCTCAGCAGGTTCATACAGCTGCACATCTGTGGGCTGAAATGATGGAGATGGATGAGTTGATTTCCAATGAGGGGTTTACAAAAACACAAGAACACTGCAAATTGTTATGAAGAATATTTGTCTGATTTGTAATCAAAATCTAGTCGTATAATCCTTTTTTCACTTGTTTCGAGTAAATTGTCACTTAAAAAAAGTAAAATCTGCCAGTGGAACAAGTGCACTTGTCTTATCAGAAGCAAACAAATCTTGTCCACTTGTCCCCTTTTTCTAAGTGAAAATTTGCTTGAAACAAACGAAAAAACAGCAACTTTTTCAGGTGGTGTGTCTTAGTTGAAAAGTTGTCTGAATTTTGAAATGTGGACTTCCTGTCAGACAATATGGAAAGTATGATATCAAACATCCCCTGTTTCCTCCTGCACCTCCAATGCTCTCAGCTTGTCATGTCACAGGAAAGCCACACCAACAGATGTGACACTGCACCCTGATAAACCATAACCACATTTGGAATGATGAGCTGAAACTCAGTGTGTGGGGTGACAGATGGAGGAGGAGCCTCCATCAGGGGAATGACAGAATTCTGATCACTTGTCCACAAATAATGACAACAGTCCATATCGCAGTGGCTCCTAATTACTCATCCCTGTTCTTTTTTGGATCATTAATCTTTCCCTCTTCAACGCCACCATCTTCTTCTCCTTCTACTCGCTGACAGAGACAATCAATGAAACCAGTGAATCCATTCCGGACAACTGCTGACCTTTGGGAGTGAGTCTCAGCGGGGTTGCTGGCATCAGTTGGTACTTTGATTGGAATGGAAACGACAGTAACACCGAGAGGTCAAAACACAGAAAAACACAAGTCGATTCCACACAAACGCGACGGCTGCAGTGGTTCTCTGAGCCATCAAGGACAGGTGATCAAATCAAACACGTCGTCCAGACAACACAATGAGATATTTTCCAAAAACTTTGACCTGTTGCTGCAGCTAAAAACCTTGTTGTGTCCGACCAGAGAGGAAGTGCAGCACGTAATTATGATGGTCAGAGCGTTCTGAAGATGAGGGTTGAGAGGAGCATTTCTATCTGAGCAGCAGTAATCTGTTGGGGGATGTGACTGCTATTGTCGTGCGCTCATTTTTGGAGGGGTCATTTCGAAACTCACAATAGAAGGTAACATTTTGAGAAGGATTCTGAGTGACGCAAAAAGCACTGCAAAAAGCACGCAAAAAGCACTGCAAAAAGCACAAGTCACAATGGACGTCCACGAGGAGGAGGAGAGTACCGAGGCCGAGACAGGAAGGTTGTGTGAGAGGAGCTGAGCGTTATTCAGCCACTGACAATGAGACCGGAACAGAGAAGACGCAGAGACACAATGTCGGAACCCAGTGTGTTTCCCAGAACACGATGCAGATGTGATCGGTGTGTGCATGAGACAAACAGAACCCCAAGTTACATATCAATTCAATTATATGAATTGGAAAGTCCCAAACCCATGATGTAAAATGTAAAATGACAAACCCTCGCTTTTGCATGTTCAAATTTAAATGAGCCAAATTAAACATCTGTACACACACACACACACACACAGATTAAATAAAGTGAAATACAAAGATACAATATTCACAGAATATAGATCTAAAATAACTATAACTATAAGAATATGAAGAAATGCAGTTGAAAGTGTCATCTGGACACAGTGATATTAAAGGTAGCAGCATGTTATCGACGAAATGTTTTTCAGTCTGTCCCCTGACTTATTTGTGTGCTTGTGTGTGTGATTGCTCCATCTCCAAACAGAGGTGTAAAAAGGGCCACCAGCCTTCACGCATTCGGTTTGCGGCGCATGTGCACTAGGTCACAGGCATGTTTCTGGAAACACATGGGCATGGTGGAGGTATTAACGTGTGTGCCGCCACAGCTGCCACAGCCGTTCCTCTTACCTGCTCCTCCTCTCTGAACCACCAGGCAGGTCTCGGCTCCCACAGCACACTCCTTGAGCAGCTCCACCACCTGGGTGTGTGTGAAGCCCTGGACGGGCTGCTTGTTAATCTCCACGATGAGGTCGCCCTCGCACAGGCCCGGGCAGCCTGCGGGTTCTAGAACCTGTTTGACTCGCTGACCCGTCGTACTGTCCGCTATCGTGAAGCCGAAACCGTCGGCGCCTTTCACCATCGTCAGGGTGAGCAGCTCCCCCTGCGCTGCTCCTGACGACGCCATGGAGACGCTGTCCGGAGGCGTTGTTCCGGTCGTCGGGGGAAGCGAGCCGTCCAAGTGGGTGTCACCCGGGTGAGGGTTGAGCAGCTGCTGCTGCACGTTGATCTGATCCTGACAGGGGTCTGGAACAAAGCGGGCTGTGCGGGAAATATAGTCCAGGTAGTTGTCGTAGCCCGTCCGCCCGTTGACCATGATGGGCCGCTGCTCCATGATGCCCAGCGGGGAGATGATGGTGGTGGTGGTGGCGGTGTTGGTGTTGGTGTTGGCAGCCTCCTCTGGGTCGTAGGGCAAAGGGTAGCCGCGGCACAGGACGAGGGTCACACTTTGGCCGATGGGCACCGACTGGAAGAGTTTGACCACGTCGGCATGGGTGGTGCCCAGGACGCACACGTCGTTGATGTAGACGATGACGTCACCTGCAGACATCAGAGAGGTGTCACATCGCTGTGGCTTTAACATGTTAGAACCTCTGTTTACTTCAGGTGACAGCCACTGATGGTGAACTGATCCTGTTCCCGCAGTAACTCTGACAAGATCACAAATCACATATTGGACAGTTGTATCTGCTCGGCAGACAAGGAAGTGCCATCAATCATCTCCTCTTTTCTTTGGTCTTTGGTGAATTTCACCGTCACATCCAGGCCTGGAGTATGAACCACAGCCTGTCGAGTCCTTGACAATGGATCCATTGGGATGCAAAGACAGAGGACAAACAGATTGTTTTGGTACGTGTGGACGTTTTGGTCAGGAGTGTGTGTTTGTGTGCTGTTTTTCTTTGGTGCAGAAAATGTTCCAGCCTTTTAGCAACAGTACGTCTGTTGCAAAGACCATTCCCCCAGCAAATTTTACACTAGAAAATCAAAGCACTCAAGGAGCTGAAGAGGACGGACTGATTTCTGGTGATTGAACAGGAGGGCTCGGTATCGAGAGATGGTTTTCAGGAAAAGCCACTGGAGAGTTTCTTTTCTACTGTCAGACCATCATACAAGGACTGAACGTGACTTTGAACATCAGACTAGGAGGAACCATGAAATCTTCCTTTTAAGGGACAAAACTACACTAGTTTATACAACTTTACAACAAGCGTTGCCAGGTGGGACATGTAGGATTTAATATGATCGTATTTTGAGGAAAATATGTGGGCTGTTGACAGTACCCGTCATATCCTTAGATGTCCTTCCTTGTGGAAGCTTTGAAGCATGTCGGGTAATTCAGGACAATTTTGTGAAGCGCATATCGACGCTCGTGGCGTCGATGGAAGTTGTGACGAGCGATGGTCGGTCGTCTGACACCGATGCTCCCATAGAACCTTCTAGTCAGAGCAGCGGTCCTGTGAACCTCTGCTGCACAGCTACTGGGCAAAAAGTCACGTGAACGATGACGTCTGAGTGACAACCACACATTCAGGGAACGATCCAAGTATCGCGCATGTTTTGGGGGATTGTAGATCAGACAGACGGCCGTGTGATCGCCCAAAGAAGATAATTATCGGGGTTCTAAACACACACTGAGTTGACGTACCAGCAGAACAGAAGCTCAACTGGAGCTCAACTTTCTAACTACTAAACTACTGGATCAACAGTACAGCACATGTGCTCTCCCTCACATCATGTCTGCAGATAAATACGACCAGTGATATCGATCTTATCGCCCTAATGGTAAGAAACCGAGGGTCTCGCCTTTGATGGGCCAAGTGCCGTTCCCTGCTGCTGTGACAGACGACAGCGCAGATAAAAGCTGACAATTAAATGGTCTCACATCCACACTCATCCTGGTCCCACACACACTTTGTTGTGTTTGCTGCTTTTAAAACACTGGGTGAGTGGGAACAGAATGCATGATCCCTGTTATCATCAACAGCATTACATGAGTGAGATGACCAAAACAATGATTGTCTAATTGCAGACTTAATCAGCGTAAGTCAGATTTATTTCTCGAGCACATTTCACACGAGTGTCGACACTTCCACAGCACACAGTGACCAACCAACCACATTCCACACACTGCAGGAATACCTGGCCTACACCCATTCACACTATTACAGAGAAGAACCAGCACATTTCAAGGACTGAAAACTACGCTTTGAAACCAGTTGAGTGATTCTGCCAATCACAGGTGAGCAGACAGCACCAGTAGAGTACAGGACCGACCCCTGTCAGAGGTTGATTTAGTCTGTGGGGTAGATCTGAGGGGCCGGGTTGGGTTGAGCTGTTGGACCATTTACAGTTTTACAGATTTTAGGCGACACGCTGGTGCAGTGGTTAGCACGGCCGTTTGTTCGATTCCAGAACTGGGGGTCTTGATTGAGTATTTTTCATGCTCTCCCTGTGTCTGTGTGGGTTCTCTCCAGGTACTCAAGAATGAATGAATGAATGAATGATTTTAGAGTGACTTGGATGAGGGCAGATGATCTAACTGACCCCCCACCTCGCTGACCACGTTCCTGTCCGATTCCCTGAGCACCAACATTCGAGTCATTTAGACTTTTTCTGAAACCTTGCAGAGATTCCCCTCCTTTCCCCAGTGGCGCCGAGCTGCTGAGCATGTGACGGCAGTGAAAGCAAACCGAGGTAAAGACATCATTGTTCCATCGCTCATCGCTAACGCTGCTGCGGACAGACGTCTTCAGAGTTTCTACGCTTCACTGGTATTGACCGCGCCAGCTCACACCTCGGGGCTACGTGACGTGGGGGACTTTTTAATTAATCTGGGTAAACGTGGACGACATTTGCCTCGAGCACCAGTGTCAGAATCAATAGATGAGCACACTGGCAGCAAACAAATGACGGTGCTGTGACCTCCTGGCGTCTGCTGTGCACATCTCCTTCTATCAGCGAGGAGACGAGAGCATCAGCATGTTTTACGCTGACAGAAAGCAATAAACTCACAGACTCCTTCTGTCCCCGGCATATTCTGACGTAAAGCATCAGCTCGTCGAAATGACCCAAGTATTCATTTTGTCGCCTGTAGTTGGAAGGCGTCTGTCAATTGTGAGCATCCAACACATCAGCTACTGCGGGATCCTGAGCGAGCCAATCACCAGTGGACGATGAGACTCATCCAGGATGCACCGACCTGTCATCAGATCAGGAATGGTGACTTTGACCTCTCTGGAGGAAAAATGTGTGAGATCTGTGATCAAACTAGTGATGAAGAAGTAGGACACTAAGTCTAGGGAGGGAAGGTGGGGGAGTTACATTATCACTTGTTTAGAAAGAAAGCATGAAAAAAAAGGTGGGACTAGTAAACGACTGAGAAGGAGGGGACCCACAACGCTCCGTATGTCCCACCACACTTCAAACCAAACAGACACCTATGGTTCAATGAGATTTCAACTCCTGGTGTTACTCTTCATTTGCCTGACTGATCTTTTTATTTTAGTTTTATATTTTTACCAGTGATTCTTCCTCCTTGTCATATAGGGACATTTTCAGCATCTGTGTCTAGAATTCCACAACAGCAGCAGTGGACTGTCTCTGTGGAACACATCTGGAACACAACCCCCCCCCCCCATTTATTGATGGGGGGGGTTGTAATAGAGCCAGTTATCACTGAAAAAGGGAAAAAGAAAGAAATTTCATTTGTAATTTTATTTGTAATCAGCATTTTCATCAGTGGTGAAACAGACACCTTAACAATGAACTGTATGTTATTTCTTATATTGTTTTTTAGACCTTGTGCATGCAGATAGATTATTAATGTTCATTTATTACCACAGCAGTACACTGTTCTGTTTCTGAAATAAAAAAGAGGAAATACTTTGTCCTAAGTTTTTTTTTTTTAGAGTTTTTAAAGTGGGCCTATGTGGGCCGCCTCATAGGTTTGGGAACCTGATGTGTCCTGTTCACAGGACGACGTTGGTTCGTCATCAGATGAACTATTTTACCTTGCCTGTTAGCATGGCAACCATTTATCAGAAGATAAAGAGTGTCGCTGTGATTACGGAGGATGCTCCTGTAGCCACACACCTGACGTGATGACAGGGTGTGTTTCTTACCCGTGGCCATCTTCCCATCGGCTGCAGCCGGCCCGTCGGGGATCACGCTCTTGACCTGGAGGAACTCGTCAGGCTCGTCGCCGCCGATAATGGTGAACCCGAAGCCCATGTTGCTCTTTTGGAGCGACGTGGACAAGAAACTGCCCTTCAGCTGCGTCGGGTCCCGAGTGAACAGCGGTTTCTCTGTAAAGGACAAGCGCACGCACAGATTAGGTCGAGTACTTTAGATGCGTCATCACAAGAGATTTACCCTCCGAGTTGGTGCGGGACAGTGCTCACAGGGTGGGGGCATGGGTCAAGCTTGACCATTCAGATACAGGTGTAGCCACAGGAAAACTGGCAGGGTTTGACAGTGGACCTGGACGAGGGTGGTGGTGCTGAGAGATGCAGGTGAGGGACAAATTCAAATTCAAAACCCTTCCTGGCACCCAAACCTACTGAACTATCATCCATCCTCTCCTGGGCAAAAGGAGGACGGGGTCAAAGGTCATCAGCAGAGCAGTCAGTTCTTCAGTCCCCTCCTAAGTCTACCGAGGAAGCAGCAAAATACGGCAATGACATGCTGCCAGTCAGGGATCAGTTCCAAGAGAAGATGCTCGGGAGGGTTAAGGAAGCACTGGGAACGTTCTCAGAGGGGGAGAACCGGAAGTGCTCTGAAAAGAGGGGGAGATTTCTGGAGGAGGGGGAGTGATCGTAGGAATGAAAGGATCTCAGCCAGGAAGCTCAGTCACATCCAGTCGCCCATCTTCCCACCGCGGAAGGAGATGTGGTCAGTGGGCGAGTTCACGTCCTGTGTTTGCCGTCAGTCCAGACGTAGATCGAGTGTTTACACTCGCGGTTTCCAAGTGATCAGGCGTGTCGCGGTACACGCTCATCACACGACTCTGTCCCCCGCCTCGAGGGAAAAGCCTGCTTGCGAGCTAGCATGCTTACAGTAAGTCAAAGGAGCGCAGGCAGCCTGGAGAGCGACAGTCAGCCTCCCTCGCTTCTCTTCTGACCTACTTACTGACGAAGTGCCACAGGGAGCGGGGGCTATGGGCAGGCTGCTCGAGCACCACCGTGCAGGCGGAGGTGCGAAGTGGCTGCTGCTGAGGTGGCTGCTGGTGGGGGCTCATATTCATCCGCCGAGTCAGAACACGGCGGAGCGGGGAGACGTCGGCGGAGGAGGACGTAGCATACGCAGCAGCGGACCTGCGAACCGCAGGTGGCGAGCGGGAGAGGTCGCCGAGGCTGTGGCTCCGCTCTGGCGTCGGGCCGACCTGAGCGAGGGGGGATCTGGGACGGCTGGCACAGGGACCGGCATCTTCCACTGGTATCAGCATTTGGAGGGAGAAGGGAGGGAGAAGGAGCAGGAGGTGGAGAGACAGCCTCACTGGAATGTACACAGAGTGTAACCATGGAGACAGGCTCCCGACTCACACTACTAAATTACCACGGAAACAAACCTCCACTTCAGCGGTCCAGATTGTCTTTTCACTTCCTACTGCTATGAACACGGCGCTGGTGGAGGGTGAGTGCTGGAGTCAGGTAGCAACAAACCATGTCATTAAATGGAAGCCACGTACCCACGTACCCACGGGGCTTTTTACAAGAACAAACAGGATCCTCAGTGACTTTCCAGTGGCGGCGGGGGACAAAATGCTCTGATAACTTTACAATCTTTTCAGGAGCAAGGTCGAAGGTCGAGCAGGTCGAACAAAACCCTGAAATATGTGAAAAACCACTCGACTCACTGTGTTGAAGAACGTCAAAGAGTCAAGCAGTTTGATTTGACAGATGTTACACACAGACTTATCTGTTTGAGTAATAATTCACTTTGAGCTTGTTGTAGAAGTTTCTAAATAGCCTGCAATTGATTTCACTAATTGCAGTCATATTATGAAACGCAGGGAAAATTTACATTAAATCAATAAACTTAACTTAGCTTTACTTAATAAAGCTTAATCAATAAACATCGACACTGCCGCCTTTCACATGGTCAGAAAGCCTTAAAAGTAAAAGTGCAGCACTGTATATTAACAGACTGAATGTGTTCACTGCAAAAACTTTAAATCTGATTGGGAATATTTGGCTTAATTCATCAAAATGCCTCATGTCTAGTCATAAAATCTGTTTACATTTAAAATAAGACCCATCACCTGAAAAAGCAAGTGGTTTATAGACATTTTTCATCAAACTAATTTTCACTAGAAATAATCAGAAAATCTCAAAATTTTAAACTAGAAACAAGTGAAAATTGTCTAAAATGAAGTGATGCATTTCAATTTTAAACGTAAAGAGATTTTTTAACTAGAAATGAGATGATAGGAAACAACTCAAATATTGTCAGTAGAGTTAGAAGTTTTGCAGTGACCTGATGTATCTACAGTGTAAAACAAAGAACATTCACAGTCAAGCTGCATGAGGTTAAAGTCATGAATGATCTCACCTCTGTAGATGCTGGGGAGGGGCAGGGAGGACAGACCCTGGCTTTGCATCTGCTGCTGCTGCTGGACTCTCCTCTTGGCCTCCAGGACTGGGTTCTCAAACTGGGTCCTTCGATTTATGTGGCTGCAATGACACAGCACACGGAGCTGAACTGAAGCCCCCCTCTCGGCAAAGATCAGCTCCCTACAATCCTGCCGCTGCGGCAGCTATGATGATTAATTAAATGGCTGGTTGCCAGATTACATAACCGATGTGCAGAGCGGCTTTGTTGGGGAAAAAGATAAAACGGCCAATTCAGAGCTTTTTGGAATTTGTTCAGTGGTATGAGAAGAGTGATTTGACAACCTGCATGTGGAGAGGAAATTCTTGAAAGGACCACCGTGCAGTTTACACAGGTACACACACTCACACACACTCTTTAGGCAAACATCTCTCTCCTTATCTTTTAATGAACAAAGCTGCGTAACAGGTTGTTGTTCAACACAGCCTCTCCAGAGGATTCTGTTGCACACAGCAGCATCTCACCGGAGGTTTCTGGAGGTGTTACGGAGCTAACTCCTCTCTTGTCCTATAAATAGAGCCCTGTTGTCCCTCACGCCTCGGAGAAATGACACCTGATCAAGGAGGGCACCTCAGGCCTCTGCCGCAGCGCTAAACATTTCTTCTGGTGAGCCGAGCCTCAGAGCGGCTTCAGACAGACGGCTGTGACAAGTAGAAAACAAACCTCCCTCTACAAACAAGTAGACAAAGGCAGCGCTGCTTCCTGGACTGATAACTGAGGAATAAACGCGCTCCACTGACAATCTGAAGCAATCACTTACTCAACATAGTAGCTGCCGTAAATGGGGTCATCGATTTTCTCCCAGCCGTATGGAAGCTCTGCAAAAAACAACAGTAATTAGTTATTCAAGCGACAAACAGCATCTATTGTTTATCAGCAGAATTGGATTCATGACTTGTCAGGAACTGGAAGCGTTCTGTTTTCTCAACGTTCTCTGGTTTTCATCTGTCTTGAAATATTCTAAATGTTCCAGCTAAAATTCCACATAAAAACGTTTCTATAAAACTATTGTATGAATTCAAACAAGTAAAATATGTGTTTCTATGCTGTAAATATCTGTACTGAAGGATCAGCTGGTTGAACTGAATGAAGACTGAATGAAATAGTCAAATACTGACAAATGACGGACAGGTCAAACACACGCTGCTGTGGAAAGAAGTTGAATGACACATCACAGTAGTATAAATGTCAACATTCACATTCAAGTGTCAGGTGAAACATTAAAACCTGATTAAATCAGTGAGGAAAAGTCTGAATAAATTAATCAAAGATCCATGTTTCCTCCCTATCTGAAGCATTCCATTCAATTTGCACCAAGGGGCTGACTCCTCCCCCAATGTTGACTCCACCCCCAACAGTGAGTGTCAAAGTTCAACAGGACGAAATCACAGATAATGGCAAGTACAGTAGTACAATATCACACATGCAGGTAAATTAAAACCGTCCTGGCAGAGAGATTCAGGACGAAGAGTGGCTGACGTGCTCAGTCGCCATAGTAACCAGTTGTGTCCCCCAAGGGATGAATGTCCAAACAATGTTCTCCTGTTGGACGCCTCAAAACAAATTGTTAGAATTTCAGTGGAGCACGCTTTTTTCTTCCAATGACAGTACACACACACACACGCGCACACACACACACACCCTGAGTTGTGAGCGAGCATGTGACAGGGCGCTGCGAGCAGGTTGACAGCCCACAGGAATACCTCCTGTGAACGCTGCAACATTCCTTTGCCCCATCTCCACTCATTAAATATGAAAGAGTGTTTCATGTTCTCACCTTTAAAGGGTGACACACACACACACACACACACACACACACACACACACACACATAGACTTTTGCATATATGCAAAAGCTCAGACACACAAGTAGTGAGGAGATCAAAGGGCTGCCATGTACCTCAGCAGACTTCTAACACAAAGCTTCTCCGTTCAAACCTCCACAAGTAGACCTGCAGCGGGCCGACAACGTCTCTGCTCTGTTCGTGAAGTTTAACGGACCCATCTTTCACACCACACCCCAACCGTGCTTCTCCTCTATCCCTTCTATAAATAATCATAAAACCGCATCCATCACTAAGTATCGCAGCAGCAGTGACGTCTGACAGGAGTGAAGGTAAGCAGCTGTCAACGAGCACATTATCTGTTGTAAGCGCCCGTGTTTCTGTGGTAAATCCATCAGTGAGTGCAGCTGAGTAATAAATGTTTAAACATGTACATGTTGTCTGACAGTTTCGTGCTTTGTTGGACATCCGAGATGCAGTTTTGTTGACAAGGATTTAATCGTAGCGAGTTGGCATCGCGTTCCCGGCTGATGACCTGGATGGAGCTCCAGAGCTCCTGTTCTTTGTTTGTTAGCGTAGCGTTTCAAGCTAACGTTGTGAAGACACTGTTGCGCTTCAAAAGGATTTATCAGCGCGTCGTTCCTTGTCTGCTGTTCAAAATTTAGCATGTTTGTACTGTGGGTACCCGTCACCAGCTCGCAGCTGATTGGTTAGAACATTAGTGAACAGTCTACAGCCATTATCAGTGACTGAACAGGTAGAATCCTCTGGAACAAGGAGCCACGGGACTGTTCACACCGCCGACACTGTGTCTGTGAACGTACAACTCAAATCTTTGGTCTGGATTGGACGTAAAGTGCAGTGGTGGATGGAATGATGCTAATCTGTTTGGATAAAACAGACAAATCGCTAATGTTAGCCTGCTGCTAATACTTAGCAGATGCCACGGACTGAAAGAAACTTCCTTATCAAACACACAGTGTGACAGACTTTTCTGTTATCCTGTGATTATTACTTAATACCGGTGTCACTGTTCAGCAGACGCTGCCTAAACCTGCTCTAAGCTGTTCTGTTAGCCCCCCCCCCACCACAGAAAACTCTGAAACCGTTGAACCTCTGAGGACTTTACTCGCTGCTCGTTCCTTTTGTCTGGCTCTAAGTTCTCTGTCAGCAGTCTCTGTCTGGATGACGGCAGCGCTCCGTGCATCCAGAGGAGTCGCGCTCGGCTGAAATCTTCAGGTAGGAGACTTTATGAAGGAGGAAATGTTTGGAAGAGCTCATCCTGCCAGCGTCCACCCAACATGAGGGAGGGGTTCTGTTGTTGTACTGAGGGTGTACTCTACTTTCTCTCCAGCATCACTCAGTGACTTCTCTACATTTATTTATTCTTCTTATGTGTCCTCTCATGCCACTTTTTCTGAGGCACGCTTCAACGTTTCATGTTCACAGGTTTTTTTTAATTCTTCTTTGGCACAGAGGTACAGGATGAAAAACCACATAGTCCCCAGACGCTGAAGGGATTTTTTTGTTGTTATTCTGAGGAGCTGAATCATTCTCAGCACCTTCTGTAGTGACCTGGACTTCATTTACCACCTCTGAAAGTTACCAACGGTTGTGAACGGAAGTTTCTGGTTGGTACAGACACAAAATTGACTGGTTAAGCACTTGGGAGAAATACAACTGGCAGAAAAGCGCAATGAATCATGCAATATAGAGACTATATCAGTTTGTTCACGCTGAGATGTTGAATTATCTACTTACACAGGAAAAGATCACATGTGAGAATCAAGTCAAAACTGCATCACACTGAACCCACACAGACACACGTGAATTCACCATGTTCAAAGTGGAAGACCAGCAAGTTGGGGCTACATACAGTTAAAACAGACCAAAGAACAGAGTGCTCGACAACACAGCTCCGATTTAACTGTGTGTATATGATCAGCAGAACCTGGTTCAGGAGTTGTGCTGGTAATTAGCTGTTGAGAATGGCACGCAGGGGAGGCGCATGTTTCCTGGGCTCGCGGCACCTCAGGATGGGTAAACACTGGCAAGGAAGGCACCATCTGCAGGTGGGAAATTACCTGCCTCAGTTGGAAGGTGGAGGCTGGGTGGAGAATGATGGGCTGTGAAAGGGACTGAGGCTGGGCCAGCGTGTGTGTGTGTGTGTGTGTGTCCAGACTTGGGGCAGATGGTTGGATGCTAATTAAAGGTGTGCTGCACAGAGCTGCAGACTTTAGATAAAGAGTCACGCTTGCGATGTGTCAAAATGAGTTCTTAAGTTTGTGCGTCAGCTGCTGTCGCTCCCTGACGAGCATGTGGGCGGAAATGTTTATGTGCGACAAACCAAGACGGGTTTGAGAGAATTACACTGATCGTCGACAAACAAAACAAAGTCAAATGTGACAGTTATTTGACCTATCTACAGCATCTATCTATTGACAAAGGTGATTTGTCATTTGCTTGTGTTCCAGGTGAGTCAGGTTAAAGCTGCACGTTAGTCAGCGTCTATAATCATGTTTCCATGGAAACCTGATTCAAATCATTGGGAATTAAATGAGCAAGCGTATTTTGGTTTATGTGAGTCAGGGGACTTTAGTTTGAATTTTGCTGTTGCCACCATCATTTTCTTGTGCGACAGCTAATCTAAAGAGTTTAGTGAGCAGGCAGAGCTGCAGCAGCCTTCACTGGCTTTCTCTGAACACACTCCTCCTCAGCAGACGGCACCGTCGTCAGCCAGGGAATCTACAGGTAGAAAATCAGTGTGCCAACATCCCACTTCCATGAGCCCAGGGTTGTCATGCGAGTATTTGGTGAAAGTGAAATTGAGCTGATGATAAAGGCGCTGGGGTGCGTGTGTTCATCTGTCAGTTCAGACATCTCACTCAAAGCCACAAACACTGACATCACATGAGCGCCGGAGGAGCAGTCTGGGCTGTGTTTTCACGTCGACGCGCTCTCTGTCTCTGCATGTGTCATTTCTAACTGCGGAACAAATTTCCAGCTTTAGGGACAATTGAAATTGACACTGAAGAAGTAATAATTCTCTTTCATGAGCCCTCTCGAGTCAAACACACCTCTTCACTGGTGCTTCTTCAGTCTGTTTGAGGTTTGGATGCGTTTCACATTCACTTGAGGAGGACAGAAGTCTTTTCACTTTAAAACAGTTTCAGCTGCAAACTTGTGAGACAGACTCGTGACAGTTTGTTTTAACTTTAAAGCGGCGACGTGAGATGAGACTTTCCATTGGAGCATCTTGTTAGCACGAGTTTGGCTATTTACACATTCAGTTATTCTGTTTTTAATGAGGGAGGACAGAATGTACAAAGACATTTTAATATGCAGAGAAGAATATTTGTGTTTTATCAGTCTAAAACATGTCTGCAGGGGATCTTTGCTAAATTATTTATTGACTGGGCCAAGCTAAGGTAAAATCACATCTTCAAAAGGTAAATATTGGAATGGTGTGTAGTATAAATAGAGCGCTAAAAGACTTCATTCAGCACGTCCTGACAATACCTCCTCTGTGGAGCCGTGTAAAGACAGGCGGCAGACAATAGCAGAATGCTGGAGGAAGAACTAGAGGAGCTCGGGAGGCTTGTAGCTTATCAAGACACTCCAGGGACGGGAGCAGACATTACCGAGCTGTGACCTGGCGCTCATTGTCTCGGCTTTGGCTTCCAAAGTTCTGTTTTTCTTTGGCTTATGTCCTGCGAGGAGCTCATCCACACATGCATACTGCTTTCAATATAAAAAATTTCCATTAAAATGTGTCCTTCTCCCTCCGGGGGCAGGACGAGAAGAGAAATCGCAGACTTACTTTGTCAGACCCTTTTGTTCGCTGTTTAATAGGATAATTATGTAAAGTGGTGTGTTTTTTTAAAAAGCCTCCTGGAAGTCGTAGATGAGATAAAACTGTTTGAAGGTGAATCTGTTCAAACGAAGTCCGAATGCACGAAATGAAACGATATAAAAAGTTCAAGTGGTGGTGTAAAGAACAAGAACAAGAACAAGAAATATCCAGAGGATTTGACGTTACATGACGTAAAAGACAGATGTAAAATGACAAATTATGAAAAAGCACAATTATTTTCTTGTGCAGTACATGTTTGGATCCAAAGTAAGTATATTTAAATAAAATAACTAGAAATATCTGCAATATTAGTTCACTCAAGTTCGAACCAACTTTGGTTTTTATTGTTTCATAGTAAAAAGGATTTTCTAAGAGCTTTGTCCTTCACACTGATTTTTCTTTCATTGATTTTCTAAACTTCATTTGAAGGAAAATCAGACCAAACCAAGTTGACTCACTCGATGCAAACGTATAAAGCAGGCAGGCACACACACACACACACACACACACACACACACACACACACACACACACACACACACACACACACACACACACACACACACACACACACACACACACACACTTGCTGCGCAGTGCTTACAAAGGGACAGATTGCAAACGTGGATTTCATTGAGCATTCAGCGTCTGATTCACTGAGACAGAAGCTCATTCCGCAGTCCTGGATTGATCTGACACCCCCAGCCCACCCCCACCCCTCCACCCGTAGGTGCTACTCAGCAGCAGCATCATTAACGTACCTACAAATGCAGTGAGTCCGGTCAAGGGGAACAATGAGGAGATTATGTGATGCGTTACGGCGGATCGATGACGCATTAAATACACATGAGCGAACGCAACCAGTCAGGCGCTCAGGAGATAGTGGGCAGGCGAGTGTGTGTGAATGCTTCATGGCTTTGACAGGTCACTCTGAAAAGTGTGGCGCGTTTGACGCCTGATGCTGAGACATTTGAGGTCAATGAGAAGTTCACCTCCCTCAGTGAAAGCACAACGTGTAGTTGGACCACATGTGGACACGCTCACCTGTCAGCAGCTGCGTCAGTTATTCCATCTGCATGAATACGAGCAACAGCATCTTGGTCAGTGACACAAGTTTCATCGAGCAAAACGCATTAAATGTCAGTGTAACAGACCCGGTCAAATTGTCTTTTATTTTGAAAATCGCTTTTACTGTGTTTGACTTATGTCTATGTTTCTTTCTGTACATGTAATAGCTCTTTTGATGAACTGACGGTATATTGACAGTGTACATATGGTGTATCGGAGGTGTACTGACGGTGAATTGACAGTGTATAGACGACATAAAAATGATTCATCAGGTAAAGACTCAGACCATCAGCTCCCATCTACTGTCATTAGCTACACTGAATAGCTACAATTAGAAAACTGCCAGGACATCACGCTTGATTCCTGTAAATCCGATGTGTGGGTCTGTGAGTTCTTTTCCGGATACCTGACAAATACCATTGCATGTCAGTTCACCCAGTGAGACACATCCCCAACACATCCTAACATGCCTCCTCTTATTTGTAAGATCTTGCTCTTGGAGACACTGGCTCAATCAAGGGACAGGCAGACTGCTGCGCTAAGACTTCTGATTGATGAACAAACAAATGTCTGGAAAAGCAGATTTGTCCCTCTGTGACCCCAGGAAAAAAAACCTACATCCCAACAACATCAGGAAATCTATGAGCGGACGAAAAGGACGACAGAGTGAGGAGGACAAATGATTGTTCCCAGGTTGGAGAGGCTTTGCAGCGTAGCATCCATTTCCACAAGTGATTAAAACACACTCATGAGAAAAATACCAATAAGAGCGCTGTGACGTCCCTGGCAGAGGTGGCTCTGCCTGCAACAGACAATAATAACGTGGCCTCTCGCCGTGAAGCTCCTAATTAAGTGTTGGGATAGGAAAGAAACGAGAATGGACTTGAACGCAGTTACGCCATCAACGTGGATCGGCATCGATGCTCGTTCGTGCAGTTTATCGTCCACCACGTGTAGGACACGCTGACCACACTAGTTGGAACACATTCGCTCGCTTTGGAAAACCGGCGGAATGAGGTGAGAGAACCGAGGCTCCAACCAGCAATTCCTGACAGAGCTGGAGCAGAGAGAGGGGAAATACAGGTGAAAGAGTCTGAACCCGTCCCAGTTTCCGTCTAACGAAACAAAAGCAGCCAGACGGCAGGGGAGGAGGCAGCTGAGGTGAGAAAGACGGAGGCAGCGAGAGACGGGAATATCAAGTGCGTTATGTAACTACAAGGCGTCTGTGATGCCGATGCTCCTTTGAACGCGCAGCGATGAGCAAACTCAATCCCTGCGTGTTTTGACACAATCTGGTTGTTGTAGTAGCAACCGGCTTGAAACAACAGCAGACACTGCTGTCTTTACTCAGGTACTGTGCTCAGATACCGATGAGTTCTACACCTCATTTGGCACAATTACCACTGAACATTTTACACAGATAATGAACGATTGGCTCATTGTCTGGGATTAAATCACCCGAATAAGTCTTAAGTTACTTGACGTGACAATGGGTTACTTAGGTACTCAACCAGGGGTTCAGTCCAGGGCTCTGGCAGCCTGTCTTGAACTGTCATGAAGAGAAGTTCAGCATAGGACGGGAGGGTTATTTAGTCTATTCTGTCACCATGTATACATACAGGGTTTGTTTATCCTTATTCAAGTTTATAGTGCAGTGCAGCTCCATAAACGTCCATTCTGGGATCCTGAATGATTTTTTTTTTTTTTCCCATTCTTGGTGTATTCAGTCATGGCTCAATCTGCTGTCAGCACATCTGATCCCATTGAACATCCGTGGCAGAAAGTAAGATGGTATGAGCTGGAGATGAATTACAATCTATGGTTCCTTCATCTTCATCAGCTCCCCCATCCACCTGACGACCTGCCGGGGAAAACTACACAGCAGGTCTTTGAGGTGAGATGATGGACTGGTGTGTGTGTGTGCGCTCAGCTGGATGCAGGACTAATGTTTAATGCCACTGTGCAGTGCAAATGTTTCAGACCTTTCATGTCTGTCTGACTCCATCTATGTGTGTGCAAACAGCTCGTGACATTTGTTTTATTCCAGTACAAGAAACCTGTTGGCTTTGATATGATCCAGTCTGGGGTCTTCTGGGGAAATGTTTTTTATTTTTCATCAAATCAGCTGAACTTGAGGAACAACAGGAACGGACAATGGTCAGATTGGTAACTTTCATTATAGTTGAGTAAACACTTGTTGTCGCTCACTTCCAGCTGCTTGATCAGGAATTGATGGCTATGGCTCCCTCATGTTAATACTGATGACGGTCTCCGAGAAAATCGTGACAAACAACAAATTTTCCCGTCATGGGAAATGAATGGGATGTGAAGGTGAAGGCTGGTTTCAGGCCCAATTGTCACTCTACCCCCATAAACTATATATCTACGCATCTGGGGAATGGTCGTGGTTCCAACAGTGGGTGGTTTTTCAACCTGCGGTCCACAGAAAACCCACATTAAAATAATAATTTACTGCATTCGTGCTCTGCAAACGTTCCTGTGGCGCACAACAGACACGCAAAGAGATGCAAAGAGGAACTGGAAAACATGAGTAGGACACAGCAGACGACTTTAGAGTCTGTACGTGTGAGAGCCTCATGTATTTTTAGAGAAACTCTATCCTTGAGGTTGTACGTTTACCAGGAATAAACACACACACCAGCTCACCCCGAACAGATACAGACACACAAAGTGACCCCTGTGATACAACTCTGTTGTTGGTCGCACAAATCCACCACAGACACATGGGATGAATGATATTCGTATACAGTGCATGTCCATGAAAGTTTGCTGCATTGATATTCATCCGTGTTTGTTGTGTGTGTGGGCGGCTGAAGGACACACACATCACATCTCTTTCAGTGGAGAATAAAGACGTCTTTGTAACCTCCAGTCCGACTGGATTTGGGCTTTAAGGACACAACCCACCCACACACGCACACACACACATCCCCACACACCCCACACTCTTCTAAAAATCATCTTCCAGTCCAAAATCCCTTCACGCACCCACAACAAACTCACATCTCAACTGAAATCATCTCAACAGATTCAACAGATCAAGAATAAAAGCAACTCCGCTGATGAGGTGAATGAAGACGACAAGCGTCCACTCAGGCTGAGAGGAAACAGGAGGCACTCACCATCCTCTTTGCATTCCTCGGGTGGCTTTGCCTTCTTGGCGAGCCTCGGGTCCAGCCACGACGTTGTCTTGGTGTTGTGGCTGTGAGGAGACGGCAGAGAGAGAGAGAGAGAGGGGGAGAGAGAGAGAGGGGGAGAGGGAGAGAGAGGGAGAGGGAGAGAGAGAGTGTGTCTGTTATCGATGGCGAGAAAGAACAGGAGAGGGAGGTTGGTTCTTAATTCAGCCAGAGAATCATTTCAAAGAGGCGTGACGAGAATCCCCCGTGTGCCTGCCTCTGAAGGTGATGAGACAGACAAGAAAAACGCCTTCAAGTTAACAAAATGGCAATCGATACTTTTAATTTTCTTACTGTCTCTCATTAGCAGAGAAAGGGGGGAAGGGAGGATAGAGAGGCTTATGGAGGAGAACAGCTGTGGGTTTGGCGCCGAGATGGATCTCGGTCAGATATGATGATGTGCCAGAGGAACTTGATGCAGCTCGTCTGAAGTGGTGGAGGCCCTATGACCTCCTTTCAAGAGGAGGACAGGCGGCGCCATGACAGGTCCTACAGTCCTACAGTCCTAAAAGCAGTGGACGTACACCTGCTGTTAGGTATGGCTCAACACGGTGAGGTCACATGGTCAGGTCACACGGTGAGGTCACCTCAGGCAGCTGACATTTTTTCTAGAAAGTTATGACAATGTCAGGGATTTGTTTTACTAATTAAATATGTATTCCTTGTATATATTCTTCTTTTTGGTAAAGAATGTAATATATGGGTCTAATTTCTTCTACATCTGTTTGTAGAAGAAACACCTACCAGCTGCTTCTTTTCCCATGTTTTTCAGCCTTTTCTATCTGTAATCATCCCTCCACCGCCTTCACCTCAGCTTGGAGGCTGCAGGTGAACAAAGTGATCTCATATGGCAGCCAATCAGAGCGCAGCCTCCCTCCTCTCGGCAGCCGCAGACACTCTGGCACGCCATCACTTACACGTCGTAAACAGGAAAAAACTATTTCAGTGGGTTAACAGCAGTGGTTGTGTAACGTAGCTGATGGATGTGGGAGCACGAGTTCTCCCTGTTTGGGGAGGAGACATATGGTGAGTTGTCAGTCGGCCTCCGTGGAAACAGACCTGAAGAGGCAACATGTGCCTGAGTGGAGGACAAACTACATGGAGGCGGAGCAGCAGTTTGTGATGCATTCAGGCGTGCCAAGAGTCAGGGAAATGAAACTTGATGACCCAAATGGTCCATTAATGCAATCAAATCATTTTGTAACACAGCAGAAGACTGATTTCCAGTTATGGCTTCATTAGTTGACGGTATTTTAAAACTTTCCGCCTCCTTACCGGCAGCGAGATCAAACACACATAGACCCACCGTTATAGTCGCTGTAAAGACGCAGTCAAGGCTAACAACTCCAATGAATTCTGGGCAACTATGTCTCATTAAAGCAGCTGGCATCAATAACGGCGCGTGTGTGTCTCTGTGCACAGAGGAGAGCGCTTATGTCGTCGCTCAGGCGTCACACTCTGTTATGAAGTGTTTCCAGGGCATAACGAGAGAATAAGGACGAGCGCTCATTGGTGGGGAGGGGCTTTGTTTCCTTCAGGCCTTTTCACAACAAGGTCTTTCTACCTTTGTTCGTTCTTTATCTTCCACTTCCCTACTTCGTGGGGTACAACACAGTTTGACATGCACTTCTCCAGACAACTGTGATTGGACTGTTCGTGTCCCGTGACTTTCCCAAGTCTTGGACAGGGACGTCTGTGTTCGCTGAGAAAATACGACCACCCAAAATGAGCGGAAAATAATGCCGATCTTGTTGGATGTTGTCACGTCTGCCGCTCACTTGCTTGAAGTAAGTAAGAAAAACACAGACAACTGGAAAAAAAAAACAGGACGGCGAGATTCAGCACGGAGTGAGGGTTGGTCAGTTCAAAGCAGAAACCATGGTCGACTGACGGGGTTCCACCTGGCCTCACAGCACCACCTACAGGCCATTTGCTTTAGGAGGCGCTAGGAAGTCGGAGTACCCAGAGAGAACCCACACAGACACGGGGAGAGCATGCCAACTGCCCACAGAAAGCCCCCCCAAGGAAACAGACACTCACTCTATGAAGTAGACCTCTCCTTTCTCGGTGTACGCCATCTCCCAGTTGTCTGGCAGCGGCCCCAGCTCGCTGCTCTCCTCTGACTTGGGGATCTTCGGTGACTGTCCCTCGTCTTTGGGCGCCTCGGTGGGGGTCTCTGCTGCGTTGCTCTGTGGGGCGACGTCCGCCAAAGCCTTGTCCTCATGTTCCCCTGAGTCTGCGGTAACAAGAGGGGGATTATGAGTGCGCCGCGGCTTTATCAACTTGTGGAGGTGACGGTGATGAAAGGGGAGCTGAGGTGAAGAAGGAAAAAAAGAACAAAAGTGTGAGAGTGTTCACTCAGGGGACAGAAAGGAGTGAGGCGATAGAGAGAGGAAATAATTGAGGTTAAGAAGACAGAATAAGGCAGCAGAGACAATCAGGATGGAGAGAGAAGGTGCCTTCAAGAGAAAGAGAAAGAGAGAGACAGAAACTGTGTGTTTGGAATAAAGAGGAAGGATGGTGAAGTGTCGCCCAGAGGAGAGCGAGTGGAGGTCAAGAGGGAGCAAACGAGAGGAGGGGATTGGAAGGTAATATGGATATGAGGGGAAGAGTGAGGCAGCTATCTGCTCACATCACAGGACTGATTCCCCTCCAGACGCCCAGGTCACACCACAACAACAACAACAACAACAACAGCAGCAGCTGCGTTAAAGGGACAGTTCACCCCAGAATCAGTCCACATGTTTGGACAGAACTTTAAAGAAACCACATGAACCGACAGGGTCCGAAGAAGCAGGATGTGTCTTCACCCATTTGTAAAAACAATTACCTTGTTTGAGCTCCCTGCGGTAAGAAAACCAAAACCTCATCTTCTTGATGAAATCCTCTCAACAGGTTGCTCGGAAAAAAAAAAAAATAGCGTGATGGTGATAGCGTTCAGAGAGCACTGCGGAAAGCGAGTGTCTGACGCGGCGTTCTGACGGATGACCAGCTGTGAAAGACTTGGCTGTCTTGAGGCCATAAAACCAGCTTAGAGAGTCACAGGACTGAAGCGTGGCTTTGGATTTGGAATCACAAAAATCAGACTCATAATGCTCCTTTTATGACCGTCCATTCATGTGATCATGGGATGCATTCAGAAGAAAGCTTCTGTGTGTGAGAACGAGGGTGTGCACTGGTGCTACATGTCTGCAACATGTGCACATTATGGGTTTTTGTTTATAGCAAATGTAGACATATATATGTACATACAGTATACAGACAAGGAATCTACACACACCCTAGCGGTAGCAAATAGAACTTGCAGGCACGGTGGGTCTAGAAACTCTTTGTTAACTCGCCCGCAGCAAAATCCAAACTCCGGTCGGGCCGATCACATCGTGTATAGAGTGGGTGGACGTAGAAGTGGATGTAGGTCTGGTTTACCAGACTACAGGATGCTGTTTTACTCTTGACATTTTTTTTGTCTTTTTCATTTCTTTTTCTTCTGCAGCATCCCTATCAACAAAATTATTGTCCTCTCCAAACAAGTTGAACATTTTTTTAAAATCATCCATGTTTCTTGTTCTCCTCCTCAAATGTCCAGTTGTTGTTACTGCTGACAGCTGTTTCGTGTTGTCAATGTAACTGGTTGTTACATATCATATATTTATATTATATTAGACAAGTTCACCTGGAGCTGAACTATGTGAGCATAACACGGTTGTAACACACAACAATCAGAAAGGAGCATTCACCCGCACATGCTATAAAATTATATACATGTGAATGAGTACTTGGTGACGGAATCAACCAGATGAGGGTGGCATATATGTGTATAATCTCTGGCCAACAGAGAGAAAGTGCTTCCTAATTACACCTAATAAATGGTTCCACATCCTCAGGAGACACGGCGCCGATTCGTCTCATCACACTGCACAGGTAATCAGCGACCTGTGGGCTGAATTCTCATCTACGGTTGAGATATCGAGTCACTCAACTGTATATAGAGATATTTGTGTAACCAATTAAAAGTCATAATCTGCCACGATATCACTTTGTTGCTAAGCAACCACTACAGGGGAGCCCATTGCCAGAGCTTAAACAAGACAATCGGCTTCTGCCGATCTGCCTGACCCCGCCTGTGCCCTCGGCGTCCGTGGGGACAGTTGTTGGAGCTGACCTGGGGTGACGGCAACCCCGTTGCCATTGACGATGGGCCTCTCCTCCTCCTCCTCCTCTGGCGGCTCGATGCTGGTTTTCTCCATGTTGCTGACTGACTTGTTACGTTTCCTCTTTCCCTCGGAGCTGGGTCTGGCACCCGGCAGCAGCTGGTCAGTCACATTTAGCAGCAGAGCGCTGGGCTCGGCCGGGGGCTTCGGGGTGCCGTAAAAGTTATCTATAAAAGGAAGGAGACATTTAAAGTCAATAACCACACTGGTCCAACAGATATCACCGACCGCCAGAGGATGAATCCTCCAGGACTTTCTCCGTCTTCTTATAAAAGCAGGTCAAATATGGGATGGCGATGATGTTTGTGGTACTGAGATGATGAACCATCTGAGACTGTCTGATGCTTCCTCAGTTATTAACCCTTTATAGGGTGAGAAAGCACATTTGATTTGATTCTTATTTGTCTGAAACAAGCACAAGCATACAAACAAACAGTATATGTAAGAGAGCAAGTTCACCAAGGGGCTAAAAGAGGCTCAGATAGAGGTTACTGTGGGGTTCACTAGTGCTCGTGGATCATGAGGTGTTCAGCCACATTACACCAGATTTCAACCAGCTGATGCATGAAGACACATGCTAGGGGCTAAATACCACTGCGGTGCAGACACATCATAAAGCAACCAATATCTGCTAATTAAGACACCTTGGCATTCACACACACCTCATGCTGAACCCGTTGCAGCCTTTTAGAGGGAAGTGTCGTTGCCAAGTTCCTCCGTCCTCTCCTCCACACATCAATGACTTATCAGACCATGAATGGATTTGTCTGATATACGACTGTGTCCCTGCTCGGCTTTGGCTCGATAAGAACTGGATCTCTCTCTGCCTCGGGTCGCTGCCAACAAACCACCTCTGGGAGCTGCGGTTTTCCACTTGGCAGTGACTCAACGGCTCCTTCCAGTTTGAGATGTTGATTTTACATCATGCTATCTGCTGGCAGCAGCTCGGAGAGCCCCCTCCTGACACTTTCAATCAGTCTTTGTGAAAAGCTCATAACTAAAGTGAAACACACACAGAATGTTGAGGTGGGTTCTTGATGGGAGATTATGGGTGTTTAGCTCATATTCATTCAAACAAACAATAATGTAAAGTATCAGCACGACCAGCTTAATCGGAGATCGATGGCTATGACTGCCTCATGTTTGTGTGATAACGGCTTCTGAGTACATCACAGAAAACAACTAATGAACGGGATCTGAAGGAAAAAGGTGGTTTCAGCACCAATAGTCACTCTTCCCCTATAAACTCTATATGTACGTGACCTGTGGACTGTGACGGGCCAGCAGCAGATCCACATTAAAATAGCTCAATGAGTGATTGTCCAGGTCGCTGTTGTGAGCGTAGGAGAAGTTACTTTTTAAGTGAGAAATTGTGAGTTAGAGAGACTCTATATATGTTTCCTGTACGAAGATGATTCTGAAACACAAAATAAAGCTGAGTTGACCGTCCACACACTGTTTCATATTAGAATCTGTCCATAATTAAGTCAAATATTCTGGACTTGGATGTTAACAACGTTTTTACAGTCTTGAAACAGACATGAGAAGGGAACTGGAACCATCTGGTCCATCAAATACATGTCGTTACACTGCCCAGCTTGATGTGGTTCTAGAAACTGTGGTCAGAACGAGCCCCTCCTCCCTTCATCTCTAGGTTCAGGCATCACGGGTTGTTTCAGTGGAAGGTGTCAGGATTTGAAAGTGCTTCTCAAACACACTTCACCCTGAGAGCTTCCTGTTCTTCTTCACCAACATGAGCTGCTGATGCTCACCACAGCCTTCATCTCCAGTGTTACCCTCTCCCTCCCGGAGCTAACTGGCCATTACGCTATTAAAATATGGAAAATGGCTCCCTCCCTCTGAGGACGGCGCCCTCTGAAAGTATTTCCCCTCGCAGAACCGATCTAACGTTGCTTTTGGCAACCGACCGTTAAATTAGCCATCTGCAGCATCTCTCTCTCTCTCTTTTTTCTTCTTTTGCTGCAGTGGTGGCAGGACGACCGAGGCCACAGCTAGGTGGGGCAGTGGAAAGTTAGCGGCTGTGTGTTATCTCCACAAAGACAGGAGTCTGGAGAGACTGGGGAGTTGGAGTGGATTAAAATCCAAACGTCAGAGAGAGGATGGAGAGGAGCTGTTGGTTTCGATTAGACGACTGAAGAGCCGTTGTTGTCCAGACTGGAGGACTGAGGGAAGAGAGCCAACGCCAAGGTACCGAGATGTACCGAGTACAGAGATGTGAGCGCTGGCTTGTCTTCCTCTCAGTGTCTTTGATGACTGATGACTTGTCTCCACACAGCCAAAGAATGGATGGAAGGAGCCTTCAGTGTGTGTGTGTGTGTGTGTGTGTGTGTGTGTGTGTGTGTGTGTGTGTGTGGTGGTGGGGGGGGGGTTACAGCTGCAATCATACACATTGTTGAGCGTGGCTTGACTAAATACGTTACCTTCATATGTTCCGCTCTCAAGCAAGGCCCCACTTTTCTCCAGTTCCATAAACCGGTCAACGGTCACAAAGTTATAATCCACCCCAGGGACTTCTCCTTGCCTGGGCTGCCTGGTTGTGCCTGTGGGAGATAAGTGAGAGGCAGGAGGAGGCAGTTAGAGCTGCGAGCGCCTCATACCTGCTGAATGATGAGACTAAGCAGGACTGACTCTTTGTCAGAGCGACATGAGAAACGTGTCTGAGCCAGCTCCGTTCATCAAGGTTGGTGTTTTTATCTCCACTGTCTCCATCTGATCCTTGGATCTGGTTTCACACTGCACAAACATTGACAGTATTGACAACCACACTGTCATGTCATTACTACCAGCAGTTCAGGTATCTCGGATTCAGATAAATGTCCTGGTCATGTGGAAGCTTTATCGTCACCGCTCGGAAAGGAGAGGACGACTGCACGCTATGCTGAGGACCATGGCTTGGAGGACCATGGTTTACTTCTGATTACTTCTTCGTCGTGTGCAGGTGAGACCATCAGAACTTCCTCTTAAGGGACGGAAAGTCCTGATTATGCAGATAATTATAATTATAATTACAAAACAAAATAAGCTTTCACACTGCAAAACCCCAAACTGTGGTTCAGTTTGGTCTGGACTGAGATCCCCTCGTCTGAGTGGATCAAATGTTGGTTCTTTGATCCAGATCATGGTCCTGGGAAATTTCACATTTGGTTCAGATTGAACAGAAAAGTTCCAAAGTCCGGACCAAACAAGGTCGCTGTGAAAGCCCCTGAATTGCCTTGTTTATCCTAACCCCCTTTACTTTTTTGGTCCTTTCCCTTCATGGATTCAGTGCTGTGTGCTTTCAGGGGAAGAAGGAGTGTCTAGATGCCATTTCAGGAGCTAAGTGATGCAATTTGGACCCAGAGAGAGGAAATGCAGTGAATCTGCACGGCGCCGACAGCACATGGAGGAGCTGCTTTCCAGCTGATTGCAACACAGTAGCTGGGGAAGCGGACATTTTGAAGTTTAACAAACTCGAGCAGCTCTCCTGAAGTTACCAAAACCACATGTATCCTCGTGTTTATGAGAAGCGTAAAAACTTCCTGAACACTTTGGCTGTGCACTAATTGCACCGGTTAAAACTGATCCTGGCTGAGATAACATGCAGGCACTTTACCCCCGAGGTGCTGAATGGGTTTTCAGACGTGAGCCAGGGTTGTTCACGCCGAAAGAGCACTTGTCAGACCATCATGGCAGATAGAGTATCCATCTGTGTGTTGGAGAGTTAGCAGGGGACCCACTGAGCGACTCATCGATCCAGGTAGGTGGTGTGGGATGATTGGACTTTAAAAGGTTGGCTGACATCCCCCCGACCCCACCTCACCCCCCCACCTGCATCAGGGCTCTATGTCAGAAAATAAGGTAAGGGTGCAGAGATGGATGAGGAGGAGTCAGGAGCATTTGTCAACGGTTTGTGTAACAACTAGACAGGAGAGTCAGAGTACCGACTGACGGTGTGTTTACTCAAGCCACACAAACCAAAACCATTCCATCTCCCTTGGCACCAGACCAACAATATTTGCATCCAAGTCCCTCCATTGTAAATGACCTGACAGCCTGTAGCTCATACGCAAGTGGATATTGCTTGAAGTACACAAACAAAGATGTAGAAGATGTAGAAGTAAAACAACAGACTCACGATCTTCTGCAGCACAACAATGTTGTTATTGTTAAGAGGATGAACCTGGGCGGGGCTATGACAGTTCAATACAGTATGTGGATTCACCGTCCAGACGCAAAGCCCTGGGTGTCAAACACAAATGTTTACACCCTGAGTCCAGGTTTGAAAAAAGTGCGCTGCCTGGATCAATATGGACGAACTTTGCAAAACGATGCAAAACATGTGCACTTACTCAAAAAAGAGCCTCTGTGTGACACGGCCTCAGTTTTATCTGTAGAGGAAAGCCATGAAATAAGAGACGGTGTGGGCGTGGAGACGACACACTGTTTGAGACCTGTTCTCCTCTGAAGGGCTGATACTGAGAAAACAAGTTCACGTAAAGGAGGACATTGAGTCATTCCCCCTGGTTGGTCTTTCTGGTCTTTACACGTGGAGAACCATCCTCTCGTTTACAGACGTCTCTCAGACGATGGTGCCAAAGAGAAAAATCTAGAAATCTCATGTCTACTGATCATCCAGGTTCTGTGACAAGGCAGAGATAAAGACCTTTGCCACGTCGCTAATTGTCCTCTCACCTTCTCCCTAAGACACGAAATAAAGAAAATCTCATATCACAATTGCTGAGGTGAGAAAGCCTTTTCAGATGAAGAGCAAAAACATCTTTCAGAACAACGCACGCGGCCTAATTTTACCAGACAGCATCAGTGTAATGAACAGAGAATCAATGGAAAGGAGGCCATTAAGCATCTCGTGGAGCCCTTTTAAAGCTCTATTGTTAATATGCTGATGAATTGGGCTTTGAAAGGAGAAATGAGCTGTTCATCTCAGGGAAACTTGCAGCAGAAGAAAACCAATCAAGATGTCAAACACAACTTTCATATGGAAAAAAGTGTCAGTTTTGTGACACCAAGTTTTGTGGACTCAACAAAGTCCACAAAACTTTGAAGCTGAAACATCAGAGTTGAACCTGCCGATGGAATCATTTGTCAGAGCTTGTGCGCAGGAGTCTGGAAGGAACGCTGGGATTCTCTGAAAACGTGTGTGTATTAGCTTGTGTGTGTGTGTGTTGCACCTCTGACAGAGACTTTCTAGATTGTGTCGGTCTGCAGGGGGGCTGGTGTGCCCCCCCCCGATTGGCCGGCTCGCAGGCAGGCGACTGAGCAACACACAAAATTCAAAGAGGATGTCTGAGGCTGCGGAACTAAATTTAGCAGCATCTTCTGGTGGGGACTTCTCTCAGGTGACAGTTTGTAAATGAAGGCAGTCACAACGCCCCCCGGGTCTTTTGTATTTGGGTCACACACCGAACAGTCAGGTATCCTCACACCAGCCTCGAAGCGGTGTAATGCAGATGTACAAACATTATTAACAGTCTTAATTACAGAAAATCCTGACTGATTGTAGATTCTTTACCCCCTTCAGGTGTGTTCCAGGAATTAGGACGAATCACAGAAGTGGGAAACTGTCATAAACAATAATTCATGAACAAAAAGCTCCTGTTTTAGACAGATTTGTTGAATTAAATCCTCCGACCACCCCTCCAAGTCAATTTGGAGTGTAAATCCAGACCAAATAAGATGTCCACCAAGTGTCAAGCTGTTGGTCACCAACATTTCAGCCCTGATCCCTGCAGAGGTTTCCTACTGGGACCCGTGCTACTACAGAATACATTAGCATAGCTTTAAGCTCTGTGTACATCAGCACAACACACTGTATTCAATGCATCACAAAAAAAGCAGGATTTGAACCTGCGAGAAGTACAGGCGATACAAACAGACCCCGCAGGGACCCAGACGATCTCTGGAAAGCAGAAAACACCAGCCTCTATTTGACACAAAGGATTTACAGTATATACACACAATATCCTCAGGCCAGAGATTGCACTGTGTATTACTGACAGGAAGTCAGAGTGTGTACAAACCCCGAGGAGGTGATTACACCAACTGCATCCATCCTCATCATGAAGTCACTAATAATGTGAAGAAGGATGGAAAAGATACATTAGATACACCACAGAGTGTCTTACAGCAAAGTGTTATCACAGTAAATACAGCACGTTCAAAGGAGGAGAATGACGGACAGAAAGACATGATGTAGACACACTGTAAGAACCTGAAAAGCAAGTGAGTGAGTGTGTGTGTGTGTGTGTGTACATTTCTGGAAAGCCTGAAGGGGAAATGGGGCAGAACAAGTCTCCAAGGTCTAAAACGTGACACCTCCCTCTGCTCGGTCAAGTTCGGCACAGCAGGATCCGTGGACTTATTCGGATCGGACTGAAGGAGCCACAGAACCAGTGGGATCCAGTCTCTGGGCAATTTTTCGTCCAACAAATTTCCAACAAAAATTGTTGGAAGTGGGACCTACTACTTATTTTACTTTTACTTAGAATATTTAATTGTGTTTTTTTCTTTTTCTCTATCTATCTATCGATCAGAAAACATGGAATTAAAGAACCTCCCTATATGAGTACAATTCTCAGTGTGGAGCTTTTTACTGACAGATGTGTACTCATTTGTTACTTTTCTCACTCGTGTACATTTGTTTTTGTTACAGCTATAGCTTTAGGTGGACACACACAGACCCTCTACCCGACCACCCCAGACATTCCTTTGGGCTGTTCTTGGTGGAACTGATGTGAGCCTACACCACCGTTGACAGCCAGTCCTCTCCACCTGAGTTACAAATGCACACATGTATTGCGCGTCAGTGTCATTAAATATGCCACAGCAGCTGCTCCATCATCACAGTGCTACGTGGGTAAAGGAGAAAAGCCCTCTCAAGCAGCTTTGGACAGATAAGGGACCGATAAGGCAGGTAAGAAGGGATCTGGGGCTGTAAACAGGATCGGCGGGTGTCTCGCCTCCCGCGTTGTGTTGTGGAAAATAAGCCTGAGGCTGGCTGGAAAAGGCAGGTCCTGCCCTTTCACGCCCTAAACCCTTTATTATGACCGGCCAAGACAGTGTCAGCACGGCCCATTGTACTCCAACTAATCTCGCCATTAGCCAATTAGGAAGTGACGGGCAGCCGTAATGCTCTCGCATTAGTGCGATGGATTAGTTTTCCATTCAGCGCCTGCCTGCAGCCTGCGGGCAAATGGACTGATGGAGGACAGCGAACCGGCACGCCGCGCTGCCAAAAGCTGCTTTCATTGCACTTTGCCGAGGCATAGGGATGTGTTCGCTGATGATGTCGCGCTGGAAATTAATCGCGTGTGATTGCGCATCATTTAGGAGGAAATGAAAAGTGTTGAGAGCGGAGGAGGTTCTCTCTGAGCTGACGGTGGAAGTTCTAATCACATCGACGTTGGCTTTGTGACGATCAGTGGTTTTACTTTTCTGTTTAATGGGATTTCAGGTTGTGTGTCGCTCCCCTGCTTATTGACAACCGATAATGTGCCATAGATCGGAGAAAGCCAGACACTCCCCTGCCTGCTGGCCCGCTGCCACCCTCCTCTGAATTCCATTAATAGCTCTGCCCTCCTGGAGGTGCAGCCGGTAACGTGGCCACAGATATTGATGGCAGCCACCCCCCCCACACACACACCCCCAAAGGAGAGAAGAGAGGAACTGATCAACAGGCAATCAGAGGAGAGTGCAGAGAAAAAACATCATAGATGAATCCTGATTCTTTTGGTCAAAACTGCCTTCTTGTTGACCACAGACACTTTTCTGTCAAGTCGTCAACACAATGATAGAGCACTGTGTTTATCACCGGCGGAAAATGAAAAATGCCCTTGGTATCAGTTCCCACATGAAGGAGACCAACGGAAAGCGACGGGTAATGGAAGCACTAAAACATTCCATTCATGTTTCCTCGGAGTAAACGATCACTTAGGTTTGTTCCCTACAAAACATTCTGCATGCAATTCCCTTTGCAACAGTTTCTGGTGGTGTGTCATCTCGCAGCTTGATGCCCGCCGCCGCCGACACACACGAAAATACTCTTGTTCTGCTCAACTCTCAGCAGGCATTTACAGACGGAATTGGTCCTCCTTACATGTCCCCGAAAATAATTTCCTCCCTCACATCACAAAGGGAGGAAATGAGGAGACAGCTAGCGCAAACATAATCACAAAAGAGGTAAGAAATAAAAAAATTAACTAAAGGGAAGATGACTCTGCAGAGCCGCCTGGAACAAATGACCGGTTCAAGGAAATAAGTTGCATCGGCGACTTTGACGAAAGTTGACTGCATCAGCTGCAATAGCATATTCTGGTAACGGTGACGTACTGGTGATGGACAGAGGGATGTAAAAAACGGTGACACTCCAGCTGCCAGTTCAGGCAGCTGAGCCAAACACCTTCAGACCACAGGTCAAAACCCACCTGTGCCTCGTTTTCACTCTTACGTCCATTTTACTTATGAATGTTTTTACTGAACCTGTCTTGTCCTGTGAGGATTGTGCAAAACGCCGGACACATATTATAATGAAGCAGCCAGGACAAGATTGTGGGCGTGATATCAACAGATTTGATTCTAATCTAGACGCCAGCCTCCTTGAAATACTGGCTTTCAGCACTGATTCTATTGCTGCATTTATTTTTATTCTGATGCGTAATAATTAATCACGACATATATAATGATCAATAAATAAAAAAGTTACTCTTCTGAACATAATTATAACATGTAACAGGGATATGAATGGATATTTTACAAGCAACGTGAACCTCTTCAACAGTCTGAAAGGAAGGACGTCCTAGACCATCTAATCCGCTGTAAATGTGACGCGACTTTGCTGCCATTTATATAAAGTATCTGATCATTCAAGCTCTTCAATTATTATTCAAGTACAATGACTGTGGGATGAAGGCCTAATCAGAGACTAAATATCCGTGACGCCGTCAGGGCTGATGAGTCTCTGAGACTGCTCTGTGACGTCAGTCTGTGACGTCGGAGGCAGCTGTACGCCACGTCCCCGGCTAGCTAACTCACCGGGAAAGATCAGGGGACAAAAGACGCTCTGGAGCTGACGACACCAGCTCGGTGCAGATGTTCCTGCGACGCCTCACGCAAGCAGCCGAGGCTGGTGATTAAGTACCACACAAGTCAGTGACAGTGACGGATCGACACGCCGTTAGAAAGAGCGCTTGGTGTCGATTACGCTCTCAATCCAACACCCAAACGTTGGCGTTTGGGAGATCGTCGGGCTCCCCAAGCAGGTGTGACACAGGATAAGGACGCCATCATGAGATTCGTTACCAGGAGGGAGCGCTCTTCTCCATGTGAATCGATCCTTTCCTCGTCTCAAGCTCCTTCTGCTTCTTCTCCTTAGTCCAGCACGCTGTTAAAAGAGGTCGCCTTCGCTCCTGCTCCGCATCTCCATGGGAATCAAAGCCACGATGTTTGCAGGGCAGAGGAAAATGTTGACATGAAGAAAATGATGTAAAAGGGGAAGAGGGGGTAAAAAAAAACAAACATGAAAAGGCACACCGCCTGATTCAGAGCAGAGGGAGAGACGCCTGACAGGCTACAGCTGAGTGAGCACCAACCAACTTAAATCTGGAGAGATCCCCCCAGAAAAAAAACATCCGAGTGAATACGAGAGGGAGATTTCATGTTCTTCTGGAGCTTCTCTCCGGTTCCTTTGCCTCCGAGTCACAGAGCAGACAACAGGCAGGTGTGAAGAGAGGAACAGAAGAAGAGAGAGAGAGAGAGAGAGAGAGAGCAGAGATAGACAGAGATTAGGGGAGAGCTGATGTCATCTGTTTGGATGGAAGCGGGTGTTTTTCAGGGTGTGTGTGAGCAGGCTGCTGTGTCAGCCTAATCCCCCCCATCAGGGCCACGCTGGCTCGAGCACATTACGGCCCAGTGACGCAGTCTGTTTGTTAACGCGTTCACAATGCCCCGTCTATCACAACAGCCGTAGGAAGGAACACGTGTCCCACTGTCGACTCCGACACCGTCTCTTCCAGCTCGCAGGTGTCGACAGCTGCAGCGTCACCGGCGTCCGTCTGTGTGCTTCCTGGAAGCTCCGGGACTCTAGCTGGGGATTTGAACCGGGAGCCCGGTGGGTCAGAGAGGCTGAAATAATCATCACAGCTCCACACGGTGGTAATCATCTCATACTGCGACCTCTTGGCCCTTTAATACGACAGGCTAAGCTATCTCATACTTCCATCACCTCCGGCTCTTTTCTGCTATTGGACCTGCAGCAGCTCTGCACCAATCCAGATGTGAGCAGGCTTCATCCCCTCAGCTGGTGGAGGAGGAGAGCTCGGTCAGAAATAACGCAACATTTCTTCCTTTCATGACAAATACTACATACATATATTTAAGGTATACGTGTACAGTGTTTTCACAAGTATTTACTTGACAACTTATTCACTACTGACTTATACAGACCAAAATATACATTTGAAGCTGATGGACGTTATCCAGGACTCATTGAGAGATGATTCAACTTGATGCATGTGAACTAAACTGAGAGCACACCTTTTGACAGCATCATGTCCGCTGCCTCGACTTGGAGGGGGAAAAAAAGCTGCATGCAATGATGCAATTTGTGCAACACAAAGGTGTAGAGGGGAACTTCAATACCATAGTAACACAAAATGTGTACGGCAACTTTACACAAGAGACTCATGGAAACAGATGGTGAGGTGGAACCAAAATAGCTTCATTCCATGTATCAGTTGTGTAGTTAATACTGTCACTACACAGCAGTGACGATTGTGTGTCCAAGGAGAGGGAAGAAGATGGCACCTGTCGAGGACAAAACTAAATAATTAAATGCATCATGAAATATGTTATTGATTCAATAAAATTAAACTTATCTTTTTTTAAACGTATCTTTTTTTTTTAGCTTTTAATAAAATACATAGTTCACCCTTAAATACTGGCCCTTTTGGGTTCTTGTGCCCTTCAACTTAATGTCCATGAACGCCTCACACAGACAGCACTGATGATATGTTCACTGGTCATGACAATCTTCTGTTCCCGGGTGCATTGCTACTGGCAAAGAATTGGTTGGAGACAGGACGCTGGCTCCAGCCCAGGAAGAAGGTGTACGTGATTGTTACAGCCTCTGTCAGGTGTGTGTGTAGAGGACGGGGGGGTTCAGTTAGGTGGTTCAACAGAATATACTGGATAAAGACGAGGAGGAAGACGAAAGCCTGCAGCTCTTTCTGAAACCATCTTTTTTCTGTGTGTCAATTAAACAGTGAGAGTGAAGCGGACGTCCTCAGCCGGTGAGAAGGATTTTGGTTGGCGCCCTCCTTTGAGCGCACCATGACTCCACACTCACAAAGTTTTAATGGTGGTACTCCTGATGGAACTGGAATAAAACCTAATTTGGCTTTATGGGAACAAAGTCGACACCTGAAGGAACAAGCATGGATCTTGTCAGTGCTGCATTCAGGGTATGAAGGATTTTTCATACTTCTTGTAAATCCTTTCAAAGTTGTCCAAAGGGTTTTCAAATATCCAGGCTAATACAAAGCTATGAATAATGAATAGGTTTAGAGAGGCTAATTATTCATGAATTCTATCTTCTTTTCCCATTACTTTCTCTAGGCGACAAGAAAAAAAAAAGTACCTGCAAATACACAATAACATTCGAAGTAAAACCTACTTTGCAGGAAATGTTGTCCGTAAAGTTCTTCTGTCAAAAGCCACTCTGATGGTGGACTGAAGGGTGGAGGGAACGTCACATGTGAAATGAGTTTGGATAGGGTGGCTTGTGGGACGAGGAATGAACTCAAGGATTTATTTTCTGTAAGTACGGAGCTACAGAATATACGTGTGTTCGTTCTACAATGCCAACAAACCTGCTTGAAGTCATTAAGTCATTAAAGTCCAGGTTGTCACAATATCAAAGGAGTAAAATGTGTGTGTGTGCCACCTATTCTTATGTCCGGTTTCCATTAACAGCGGAGCCTCTGTCTGGCCAACGTCCTGACTAGGATTCAGAGGTGGATTTGATCCCCTTGAACGTCGTGTCCATACGTAGGTATCTTCTCCAACACACTTCTCTCGTTCCTCCGCTGACACGTCACTCTCTCCCATTCCCTCTTTAGCAGAAGTGCCCATTAATTCCACATCCAATTACTTGGCCTTCAAAGGCCCCTCCCACTCGCCATTCCTCCGCGATAGCTTGGCCAATGATCATCTCTGTCAGTGTTACAGATCAAATTCCACCTCCACAAATAATCCTTTGCCAGAATGCTGCTGCCAGCGCCGCCAATCTTTAATTGGATCCTTTTAATAGTTCTAACTATGGCCATTTCCAGCCATGTAATTAGGTTTCTGCTTCCTATAGAGTCTAATGGCTGTGGGCTGGGAGAGAGCTTGCCCGGGAAACAAGGAGAGATTCTGTTTTACACAAGACTTAATCCAATTTCAGCCGTACAAAAACCATCTCCTGTCACATGTATACTTTTTCAATGTGTCTTTTTCATGAGCTGCTATAAAAATATATATATATATATCCAGAGAGAGAAAATCCAGCCTCATTGATTTTTGGACTCGGAATGTCTCTGTTTCTGCCCTGCACCTTTCAAATGGCTCCAGAGCAAGGGGAGGGGTGGGGGATAGATTCCCTCCATGTCGTCACCAAAACTCCCCAGACAGAAGGGACATAACCGGGGTGCTGGAATGATTAATTTCTGCCTCTTACGAGACGATTAGTGCGAGTCAATCAAATGAATAATATATGTATACCCGCTCTATCAAAAGACCGACGCTCAGTCGTAGGGCTGAACGGATGATGTGAGAAGTGTAAGCTGCTTAATAACAATAAATAGAAAGAGACACACCCCCGGGCCTGGAGGACTGACAGGGTGAGCCAGTGGAGAAGGTGCGGGAAAATTGACGTGACACCACAGACATCCAGTAGATGGATGTATCGCCCACCTGTCCAGGTGAGAAAGGACATGCTGTAATTTAAGTTGACTGCTCTGACACATTATACCTCAGCGGCTGGGGAAAAGTGTATTTGTTTACACCAAAAGGTCCATTTGGGCCTCTGTTCATCATGAAGACGGATCACTTTGCCCTTAAAAATAACCGGAACTGAAAAAGCAGCGCGGTGGTCCGTCACTGCCCTCCAGGCCGAATCATTGGACGTCTCCTCTGAAAGAGAACTGATGCTGGATGCTGCCATTCAATACAAATCACTGAAAAAACAAACATAGTGTGGTTCACCCCACAGCATATCCTTGAAATGATCAAATCGTAGAAACGGAAGCACCAAATCGTCAGTGTGACCATCTGTGGCGGAATTCAATGGACTTAATTACATCTGAGCATATGCAACATTTTTACAAGCCAAGGTTGAATGAGCCTCAAACGTATCATTCCCTCTGATGGACACACACAACGGTTTGCGAGTGCCACAAATTAGCGTAACAACAGCCAGGTATTATGAAATGATGGCGCTCATTCATCACTTCTCATTACGTTAACCTTTCTACCTCCAGCTCCCCCTGGAAACCTCCGGCATTAATATGCCTCCTTGTGTTAGCACTAATGACGGCTGAATGGAGTGTGTGGGCTGCGCGCACGTCCAGGCTGATGAACGCGCCGCTCAATGGCGGCAGAGTGGAATTAGCAGTTCGGACAGGTTACACACTTGAGCGGGTGTGACAAGTGGTTTCAGAAATCAAACTCTGCAAGTATGAAAGGACAAGGGAGGAGCGTATGCAGGGTACGGGGGTACAAACACTGGGAGCATCCGTTGTACTACACTACAGAACTCCACTCAATGGTGGAAATGTGAACCATGGTGAGGTCTTTTGCATCTTTCTTAGAGTCAGTCTGGCAGCTGAGAATTCCATTAGCTCAGTCAAACAGTTGGCTAATTAATGGCTTAGCAAGAGGCAAGCTAGCACTTTATTACCTCCATCACGGAGGTCTGTTAGCAAAATGATGTTGGTAGTGTTGGTAGTGAACCATCTGGATCCAGGAATCTGCTGAAGGATTTTTTTTTATCATAGTGAGAGAGGACCATTTTCATCATCTGTGGGTAGAACGCCACAATAAATGATAAGATTGTTGGAAAAACAATGCAGGATACATTGGCTATGGGTTCTCTAATACATCAAAGTTGGATCTGGGTCCTGACTAAGTTCTGGATAAAACGATCCAGAACAGGAGTTATGATGGTGATTGTGGATTTTCAGGCACTGTAAGGTAACAAATGGAGATGAAGACATGAACTAACACCAGATTGTAGCTGAGAACTGTGTGAACAGATTTGATGTATCTTTAATAGTTCTGAGTATATATACAGAAGAAAACCAACATTAGCAAAATAGTCAATTTTGTCAATAGCTTCTGAACATTAAAATGATTAACCCTGTTTTTCCAATGGTAAGGGAATGTTTTCTTAGTTGAGGAATCTATTTCTGTAGATAAAATCAGGTTATTATTTGGTGTACATCAAAATATAAAAAGGTATTGGGTGGAAACGAGCTTTTTATGGAGGTCTGAATTCTCCGAGGGCTTTTCTTCTATTCTAATATTTATCTCAATAAAACTTTCCAAAAATATTGTAGAAAAAAGTAAATGATACCTTTGTTTGTATGGTCTTTTCCCCCTTTTATTTATGTATTCATTATTTTATACATATGATTGGTTAAACATTTCTCCAGGGGGTGTATGCTTTGGTTCCTGCTAAAGTACGGAACAACCTGGGGGTCATTTATCATCCCATTTCCTCGCTAACACCACAGCATGAGCAGCTCCTGAGACTGTTAACTGCACCAGTGTAACAGCAGCCGTCTGGTGCGTCTGCGGAGCCTTCAGGGAGTCAGTGTCGCCGAAGTGGGAAGAGGTTTTTACGAGCTGAGGAGGAGCGGCACTAGCTCATCCAGGCTGAGAAGATCCCCTTCAAACAGCCCCCTGACATTTAGCGGAACTTTGGTTACTTCCATCAGGTACCAGATGGAGCAGGAAAAGTTTGACCCAACCTGCTTTGCTCATGTTAGAAGTCATGTGTTGTAATTGTAAAAGTAAAAAAAAAACAACAAAAAAAAAACAATTTAACTGCAGCCAACAACCAGAGCTTGTATTAGTGGAGTATTAAGGTCTATGTCTTTTGGCATGTGTGTATTAAAAGAAGGTCTGTGTGTGTCTGCGAGCAGATAACCACGCAGCCAGCAGCTTAGTGTTCACCAATCTAGGCCGTCCCAGTGTGAAGCCGATGGAAGCCCCTTATCACGGACCCCCAGAGCCCCTCTTCCTTCAGTTCAAACTGCCACCACGAACACAAGGTAAAAATATAAAAAATATGCCTCAAGTTTCTTTGAAAATGCAGCATCTATTCTTTTTTCGTTTGTTTTGCTTATGAGTGTCGGCCTGGACCTTAATGTTTCAATGGGTAAGAATGAAAGAGGGTTATGGAGACACTCAAAGAGGATGAGGAGCACTGGAGGCATCATTAGCCAAATAATATCAAGTCTAGTTTTTTTCTTACATAATGGAGACAGTACCAGCTACTGATGGGTGACACTTGGAGGTGAGGAGCTAGAAATAGCTCAAAATAAAGGGCTGCTCCATAAGATGTGGCTTTGGCTTTCTCTACCAGACATCAGTGAGGAATTTTGGAATATGGATGTGGTACACGTACTCATTTCCCCAATATGTGAAATTACTCATTTAATCAAAGACATGATTAGGCCGAACAAAACACACAGTGGTTCTGGAAACAACCAGCCAACATGTTCCCCCTCCCTGACAAATCCACAGTGAAGGGAGAGAGGAAGTGATGGACGTGTGGGGGAAGGGAATGAAAACACCAGCCTGATTACTGGGAAAGTCTGACAGCACATCATGATAGGTGGTTGTGGGGGGTTTTGATTGACAGCTGGGGGGACTCCCCCACTCCTAAAAAAAACAAAAAACACTCAAGTAAAGGTAGGTGTGAAAAACAGATGAGCAGAGAGAAAGTTGTTTAGCTGAAGGTGCAGGGGGGGATGGTAAAACATGAACGGATCAAAATGGGATAAATCATCCTCTGGTGGTGGTGGGGGGGGTCTTATGTCTTTCATCATTTCTTCTGTCATTGAATGACAAATGAAGAAGTTTGTGTCAGGTTTTTACTAAATACATTAGTCTTTCTGCCAAAGAACGGTTTGGATGAACAGACATTTTCCTCATTAGTGTTCCTGGCACTTCCTGCCTTTGTTGCAGGTCGACGAGAACTCAGCTCCGCATTCACGAAACACTTCTGATGATGAAATTTACAACCAAATGTGCATAACTACACTCCAAACTGCATCCACACATTATGAAATTGGCCTTATGAACATATCTTATTTTGAAAGGTCCGATATTTCCACAACAGAAATAAGTGGAACCTTCCCGATGGAGGCGGAGTGGACGAACAATAAATCAATTATTAAAGGGGCGAAATCAGGCTCATAAATATTTCATGGGCATGCTGTGCAATGACGAGCAGATGAAAAACTTTTCAACTCCGTAACATCATGGACAAGCATTCAAGGACTCGCTTAATATGATTGCGATTTTAGTCAACTTGTGTTTCCGCGCCGGTGTTGAGTGTGTGTCATTACATCGTCTAAAGTGGAAAACTATCATGCTTATCTCAAAAGAATGCTGATGCATATTCATTCTTCTCATTATTTTCCATTAATCTACATGAAGCAAAAGGCTTTGTAATAGACATTCTGTTTCATGGGACGATGAGTGCTGCCAAGGAGCGACAAAAAAACTAACCTTTCATAGGGAAAAAGAAGGGAGGAGAACTGCTTTATATCACTTCCCTTCTTTTCATCTCTGATTGAGCAAACAGAGAGCGTGAGAGAGAGTTTGTACCGTACCTTGCTACCATACTGTCTGATCTGGGAGGAGCTTCAGCCGTGATGATCTAGCGAACGTGTATCAGGGCATATGTGACAAGAAACAAGTCTTCATGTCAGCCTGTTCCTGCTAACAAGTCAACTCGATGTATGTCAGCTCGATATATGTCGAAAAGTGAGTGTGTACTTCCACAAACAGATCATCTTGTACAACAACAGCTCTAATTCCTTTTAGTCCCGTCCAGCTCAAAGCTTTGAGGCCCAACGGATGTCAGCAGACTGAACTGTCCCGTTGCTCCTCGTTGCTGGTCTGGGCTAGAAGTTCCAGAGGATTCTGCCTGTTCACTTCCTGACAGTGGTTGCAGACCGTTCTGACCAATCAGCTGCAAGCTGGGGACAGGTACCCACGTGGTCGTGTCTCTGACTGTGTGACGTATACTGGCTACAAACATGTAATCAATAATAATGATGGATCAATCGTATATCGGGCTTCTCCAGAGCCAAAGACAATGTACATTGAATCCATTATTCATACACCCCATATTCAGACTCCGATGGTGGTCGACTACTTCTGGAGCCAGACTGAGAGAAACATGGCTGCCAATTCACGTCAACGGCCTCTCCACCACCAAACATTCACTCACATTTGTCCAGGCCAATGTGGGAAAAAGGTCTTGCCCAAGGACACAACAGCACAACTAGGATGGAGTGAGATTTGAACTGCCAACAGTCTGGTTATTGGACAACAGGACAGGACAAGAACGACGTACTGATAAATCATGATGTGTCTCAAATCACATACTTCCGTTAGTACACTTCTTTCTAGTACACTAGAACACTAGAACACTATGGACTTCAATATGTACCACACTTTGTACTTCCTCGCGAAGTGTGCAAATTTCTACGGGGTAGTACTGTCTCACATGAAGCACTGCCGTCACATACTCACGTGATAATGTATTAAAATGGGCCGACACACTGAGAGATGAGAAGAAGAAAATTAAATCTTACTTCTCCTTACAACCTCCTTACAACAGCAGCCTCCTGATGTGTTCCAAAATAAGACTGAAGTTTTAAAGACGACAGTGGCCTTTTGGATGTTCGGATGACGAGGCCACTGTTCATTATCTGCTGCTCTTTGATGAGTAACCACGCTCAAAGAAAAGAGCCGGGTGAGAATCAAAGGGTAAATTAAAGCACTCCAACAGCCCAGGGGCCAGGGTGTCATTGTGCAGAGTGTTTTTGTTTTAAAACACCTGAAGCACTTTTTTTTGAGAGTCAGCGAGGAGAACCTGTTAAGTTTCTCTCTAAGTGGGGTGACCTCGGCCAGATCATCTGGACGAGTGAAAACGCATTAACGGGAGAGAAGGTGCTTGGGCTTTTTGTGATCCGTCACAAATGATGTAACACTTTAAAAGTCTTGACTTTGATGCTCTGGTGAGTGGTGATTATGGGGACCAGGGTCAAAGTCTCCAGACAGAAGGTGGCAGACATGTTCACGTGCTAAATGAGAGAAGGAGGCAGATCAAGCCTGTGGGGGAATTAGCTTCCATGGGTGGAGAGCAGGGTTGTTTTCTCAGGTTAAACTCAACCTTAGGCCCCGGGTTCATCACATTGTCTCATGGATGGATCGCCATCATCTGTTATTTGGCTGCATTTGTCACCAGGGTCATTTCATACATTCATAGCATGTGTCATTCACACCAACTACCACTGGTATAAATGGTTAATTTCATAAATTTATAGGGTGTGTCATTCACACCAACTACCACTGGTATAAAGGGTCATTTCATACATTTATAGGGTATGTCATTCACACTGGTGTGAATAAAAGTACTCATGTGCAATTGGACACAACACAAATGAATTCATGAATGTCCTTGTTATGTTATGTTATGTTTACATATTCCTGATACCTGAGGTCAAAGGTAATAAATCATTTACTATGACAAGATCATTTATTTACTTACTATTTAACATTAGTGCCAGTGTGTTGGTAGTTCAACTTTTCATCTTGGTGCTGTTACTCCACATTGACTTCTTTTTCCACTTATGCACACATGTTACATTAGCTTACATGTTTACATGTAGCTTTACTTGTACTTGAGTAAAACCTGCAAAAAAGTGCAGGATTAAAAAAGAGGTGAGGTCGGATGTGCTGTGCACAAACACCAGAGGAGTATTTTCAAAGACTCCATCAAGTCAAATGGTCATATGGTCATAAAATGTTCCGCTCCTTGGTGCAAAGACTCTATAATGTGACATCCACATCCAACATTAAGATTTATATCGGTGAAAAAGTGCTGAGACAACAGTGATGTTGTGTTGGAACTTTGACAGAGAACGAGAAGCAGCATGTTATCCAAACACCTGAGAGGCTGAAAAGATTCAGCCCTCGATTCCAGGGGCCATGAATTATGCGCCGAGGACGTTGTCGACAAAGTGCGCGCACACACACAAACACACACACACACACACACACGCTGCTTCTTTTTCTCTCATTTCAGTTTGGTGTGAATGAGCTCTGGAAAAAGCTAATGAGAGCCCTCAAAGGCTCCTGACTGCTCACACAAACATTTCTCTCCTCGACTCGGAGGCAAATGAGCAGTGTGGGTCTCTAGGAGGAGCTTCCCTATGAAAAGCAAAATTGACTGACTGTTTGCAATTTTACCTGCACACTACCAGACTCTAAAGCATCTCCAGGGTCTGAGCACCCGTCCTTCAGGGGCTGTGAATGAAGACGGAAGTCCCTTTAACCGCACACACACACGCTAAACAGCATCTCTCTGTCAACCAGAGAGGCGGTCGGCGTAATAGACCATGAAGAAGAGAGAGCTGGAGAACAAGCAGGGCTTTGATGTGGGGTGACGGACAGGGCCAAGGGAAGGCCGCGCTGGCGTATTACCATCAACCTCCTATCGGAGACCGACGGGAGGAGAACACTGGACGGAGGAACCGGCATGAAGGGACTGAAATGGGGAGGAAATGACCAAGAAAGGGAGAGAGATGCGTGACGTGCAGAGTGAGATAGGAGGGCGACAGCCGTTTTATGTACTTGCTTTAATTTGTCTAACAGCAGACAATGAGTCAGTCGCAGCGGAGCTTGTTGATGGAAAGAGGATGGCTGCTGAGCAACGATGAACTCTGGATTTGAATCATTCATGGATGAAGCTGCCAACATAGTACTCATACATAAGCCATGGCCTAAACCCCCTCGTATGCAGATTTCATTGGTTACATCTATACTTACATCAAGAATTTTTCACCCACTTGAAACTCCTGATTCACCAGTCATGTTGAATTAATGAGAGGACCCAATGGAAGTGACAAAGGGGTAGGGTTAAAAGGAGGCTTAGCGTTTCCTGCTGGGGCTTGTCAACAGTGTTCACACTGGCCTCTGAGAGCGCTGGATCCTCATCTGCTTTGACAGCGCTTGTATAGAAGCCATTACACAAACATTTCCTATGGGGCTGACCACACAGCGAGAGCCGCAGATCAATCTGAGCCTCCCATATCTCTGCTGGTTATATGTGAGGGAGAAGATGGGGAGACACAGGATGGGAAAGTAATAGTGAGAGTCAGAGAGCGAGAGGAAGAGATGAGGGAGAAAATGATGACACGCATGTGGCCGAGAGCGACAAATGAGAGGATTTCCATTCTCATGTACAGTTCATGTACAGTTAGGAACAGTCAGATACTTTCTGACTCGTCATAAAAAGATGCTGATAAACATTTTAGGGCAGATGAATATTTTAGGACAAATGCTGGAGCAAAGATGAATGTTACCACACATGTGTAGACACTCCAGTCCACAAGGTGGCAGTAAGGCAACCCTAAGCGGAAGTGGGAAATGCTCTCAGTGGATTTTGCTAAAACTGTGACTGTCATTACTTGATTCATACAGGAAACCCAATTTGTAAAAAAATTGTTCTGCGCATTTAAAAAAAATCTTCATTGACAGTTTAATGTTGTAGACTTGGGATAGAACGTTAAGTGTGTACTGTATGTAGACATACAAGCATCTTTTCACTCTTTTCTGTTAAAAACTGAGGACATTAAGGTGGATTTAATGAAGTTTGCAACTATTATGGATGTGAATGTTTGTTTCTGTCACTGAAGGTCAATAAAAAGAAAATTACAAAAAAACATTGTTGATGACATTTTAAATACAACAAAATGTATTTTTAATTTTACTAATATAAATATATTGTTGTTATGGTAACAGAGCTTGTAGGTGTTTAAATACAAATATTATTATTTTAGTTTTATTAATTAAATATGCTTTCTGACTTTTTTTCTAGAAAGTTATGACAATTTAAGGAATTTGTTTGACTAATTAAAAAAAATGTATTCCTTGTTTATGGTCTTTCTTCTTTTTGGTAAAGAATGTAATATATGGGGCTAATTTCATCATCCACAAAATCTGCTATACCACTTGCACACAAAGCACTTTAACATGTTCCAAACAAACTCGGACGACTAAAAAGGGACTGAGACATTTTAAACACACTAAACACACACGCAAATGAACATTGTGATGAAAACGCACTATTATTGTGTCTTCGGAGATCAGATGTCAGATTTTTGTAAAACAATAGCGGTGACCAAAAGTAGTGTTATTTTCGCACATGCGGACGACGACGGAAACTTCAACAAGGCAAACAGTCAGGAGAACCAATTACCAGGGAAAAGTAACAGTAAATCTGGAAAGGAACGCTTGTGTAGTATGAATGTCAGGTTGAAAGCGTTGTATATTTTATGTTGGTGTAGTTGACAGAGACACTGCTGTGAAACAGAAATAAATAGAACTTACAGGCAGAACAGAGAACAGGCTTTGTGGGAATCTAACACTCCCTTATATGAGTTGATCATCCATCAAGTCGGAGCTCAAGCCCAATTTACAGCGAGAAACACAGGGGGAAAGCCTGGCACCTGAAAACAATTCTTGAGGGGCGCACAGGAGGCAAAGTTAAGGATCAGAGGCCCAGAAAGCGAAAAATAACAATTTAATAAGCTCATACTGCAGGAAAAAGAGGCAGTAAAAAACGAAGCGGGAGCAGCAAGTGAGAGTGCTGCACAGTTGAATAGAGCCTGACAGGTTGAAATGAACGTCAGCCTTGGCCAGGTCTCAGAGCTGAAGGCCTACATCTCATCACCTGAATAATTCACCTGCTGGGTGACTGAATCACCCCACGGCCTCCGTGTGATACCACCCGACTGTCGCTGCCGCAGCAACAGCTTCTACACTATTACAGGTGTTGATTGGTGGAGTGAGTCGCACACAGCTACAGAAGACATATATATACATGTATAAGTGACATATGCACACACACACATATATATATAGTAACAATGACAGTCATCATGGCACGCTAACATGTTGTTGTTGTTGTTGTTTTTTTTAATCTAATGGTTAAATTAAAGTTCGGAATTGTTGAACATTACTGGTTTGGAATGGGTGTCATCAAGCATGTGGACCAATGAGAACTGTTGGAGAGCACCTATGACTGCTGCAGCGGTCAAATGAACCGGTCCAGAACAGAAACAAACTGACGGGCAGTTTGACGTTCAGCACACACGTTCTCCCTAAAATACTGACTGTTTTGGGACATTGTAGCTGGCAAAGTCCTGTCAGACCCATGTCACTAGCTTACCACTGTCACAAACAGACGGAAAAAGGCAGAAGACACATTCAGAAAAAGAAAACCCTGGAAATTAAGCTGAAAGCCTTCTTTTTTTTGTCTTCTTTTTTTCCCGACGACCATTAATGCCCGGGCAGTGGCAAACTGCTTTGGTTTTCCAATTCTTTTGATGACATTAATGCTTAAGTTGAGTTAAAAAGCACCTAACAAGTTTCAAGTGTTTGCAAACAAAATGGGACCGCACTTCTAAAATAAAAGTGAGCAATACATAACTTTTGATTCATTATTGAATTTTACGATTAAAACGCACACATACACCGAAACACACACACAGGCAAAAAGTGATTACTGAGTCAATAAACTACTAAATGTATTGTTTTATATAAAATACATGGAGCAAATCCTGATTTATGAGCTTCATCTGGCACAATCCATCATTAATAGAGCTCGTCTGCTTTCCTTCGCATTGACAAAAAAAAAAAATCACGAAATAAATCGTGCAACTGGAAAAGGAGGGGCAAGTTTCAGGATCAATAACATTTCACTCAGGAGTGAAGTCCATATTGATTTGTAATTACCAATCCTATATGAGCCAAAGCCAGAACGGCTAATATGTGATGCAGTGAAATTTAAGAAACGATGCAAAAAGACTTTCCTTCGAGCCGGATTTGAACCAGCGACCTAAGGATGTCTGAACACCCACTACAGTCCCCCACTCTACCAACTGAGCTATCGAAGGTATGTGGCAATATAGATTTCAACAGCAACTCAAGTTCTGACAGCCCAAGCTGCTCATCCTCCGTCAGGTGGGTTCACCATCATGACTGATCAGTGTATGAACGAGTCCCACAAACAAAAGTTATGAGGCCATTACACAATAAACCTAAACCACGAAACTGCAAGTGAGCTCAAGTGACACTTCACATCATAAATCAACATCAGCAACATCAAGTAAATCCGATTAGAGATGAAGAATGTTCACCAGGCGACTGACGTGTTATTAAGCAGGAAATGCACTGCAGCGGCTGGAGAATACAGATGTGGCAGCAAACAGTTTTACATGAAAAGAAACATAATGGAAAACAACAGAGCACAGCAGGATCAACACCGTTGGCAAGGACGTCAGTCTGTTTCAGGGGCGTTCACACTGACCTTGTTTGGTCCGGACTTTTCAGTCACTGTGGCTACATCTGCTGACAGCCGCCGGTCAAAACATGTGTGATTAAATATTAAACGACTTGTAGAAAAAGTTGGTTATTAATTCATGAAACACACCAGACTGAAAGTTCCACTGACGGGTATTTTAGGGACGATCTGATCGAAAATCAGAAAACCGGGACCATCCCTGCAAACAAAGTTTAACGGGCCTGTGCAGCCGAAATAAGAGTGTGAGTCAGACAGCGTTAGGCAGTACGGACTCAGTTGTCAAGAGACATCACAGAGACCACCGGCGATGCAGCGTTGGGCAGAGACGAGCCCCGACACGCTTTTTCCCAGAAGCACGAACTACTTGACATTTGGATGGATCTTTCCTCCTCGCTGTCTTTTTTTAATCTCCAGCTACAGCAGAATGGAGGAGCGTTGCATGAGAGGAGGAGCTTTGCATGTGCAGCCCTGCTCATCCCATCTCAGGTGCAATCAGAGACGTCAGGTCCAAGAAGTCAAATGTCCTGCAGACTGATCTCCACCAGGGTGTCGTGATTAATCCAGATTACGAAAGTCTGGGAAAGTGGGTTCATTTTAAGGAGCTCCACCTGTGTGTCATCTAATAAACTGACTTCTACTACTTCAGCTGAAAACGCAGAGAGAGGCAGTTTTCCACCATGGTTTCCAACAAACAAACATTACATCGCCATACAGAACCATTTCAGCCACACAAAGAATGACCAGGATGTTCTGATGGACGATGGGCATCCAGCAAAAAGTGGCGAGTAAAGGACTTGAAGGGATGATGGTGATATATCAGATACTCTAGTCCAGTCTGTTGGTCCTCTCACTAATGGAGGGTCTATTAATAGTATTCATTTTTAGCCAAAAAAGTTTGTTCAAAATAAGCATGTGTGTTCAGTGTTTGCAGAGCCTGAGCAATGCTTGACATAAAAAATAGAAAATAATAAATAGATACAATTGATTAAATAGGAAAAAAAGAGATTTAAATTCTCCTACTAATCGCACCTGGACACTCATACTTTTGCTGGTGTGTTGACTGCACCTCTGCATCTTCTCATCCTTTCTATTTTCCCTCCACTTCCATTAGTTCATTCTCAAGCCTGCGACTCGCTCGCTGTTCTGCTGATGGAAACATTCTCATACCAGGTCACACTGTGCTTGTACAAGCTCTGCGGATCATTTTATCACAAAAGAATTTCTCTGCAAAGAAGTGATGTGAAGACGCAGTCAAAATGTGAAGGAAACGACAGGTAAACAGCATAGGTCCTGGGCGGTTCACGTGGGCAAAGCTCCCCATTTCTTTCCTTATTTTCTGGCCCGTTGGAACCATCAACACGAAGGCTGAAATGATCTTGGGAGTCTTTTTATTGAGTCTGTCGTCCCTTCTTCACACCTCAAGTGAATCATCTTGGAGAATCTAATGATGTTAATGTTCTGTCTTTATCTGGGCCAAACACCAGGACCACGTTTCTTCTTGGTTCCTCGGGCTCCCACAATAAATAATGCAAAGAGACACTATTTCCTTTCATCCAACTTGGCTGGGGAACCCTGTGTGTGTGTGTGTGTGTGTGTGTGTGTGTGTGTGTGTGTGTGTGTGTGTGTGTGATGTGAACTATCTCACTTCAGTAAGAACACCTCTGCTGTAAACTGGATTCAGCTGAAGCTTGCTCCATGTAGATGAATAAATGTGAAAGTTCTCAGGACAAACTGCTTTGTTCAGATTCCAGCTGGTCGTCGTCCTCTAGTCTTCTCTCCCTCTGTGCCAACTAACCTGCCTCTTCACTCACTTCAGTCGCGGTGACCTTTGCCCCTTGTTGCTGTTCCAGCTCCATTGGCGCTCACACACACACACCTTTTAAACAGTCAGTCTGAGAATTATTCAAGAGTACCAGTTTCCTTTCTGCTCTGCACTGACAGCTACAAGCATCAATTCTCAGCATTCCTCTCATGAATATACAAATATGCAATCCCGCCCCCCCAAAAAAAATCAAGAGACTAATGAAAGACTACTAGACACCGTACACACACACACACACACACACACACACAAATAAAATAGATGCCAAGAAGGAGGATAAAACAAAAGCAGGTAGATCAACACTTACAACAAACTGAAGAACCTTTGTTTTGTCTGAGAGCTGTCGTAATGCTGCCGTACGTCTTCGGCAGCAGCTCCCTGGCTCCGCGCCCCGACAGGATTGAGACACTGTTGGAGAGCGGTCATGGTTTACGTCCACGGCCGACCTTGTGGCTACCTGATCCTTGAACAAATGACAAACAGCCCGAGTTTCTGTCAGGAACAGCTACTAAATCTTTTCAGCAGCGAGCGAAGGTTGCACGTGTGTCTGTGTATCGGATCACATGTTCGTGTTGGTCCGTGTTTCTCCGAGAGCAGATGAAGAGGAGGAAGAGCTCAAGTCTGCAGAGCTCCTACAGCAGTGAACAGAATGGAGACGTCCACAGTCCTCGCACCTGGCTCCTCACTCTTTGTTTCTTTGTTAAAGACTCCTCATTTACATCTTTACCCATCTTTTCTGTGACACAGGGGGCAGGCAGGTACGGTTCTGCCTGTGTGACCTCATCCAGAAGGCTGCTCCTGCTCCTCGCTCTGAGACCTTTGATTTGAAAGCTGATCTTTCCTGCGATCGCCTCCGTCAGTGACGCACGGGGACCAGGTGTGTGTATGTGTGTGTGTGTGTGTGTGTGTGTGTGTGTGTTTGGACACAGTCGCACTGCTTGTCTGTCTCTTCACCGTCACACACTGATGGCGGTTAGTTGCATCTGTAGCCACATGATTTCTTCATTATTGAGGCCACAAAGAGTTCATTTTATATTTTGTAATTAAGTTAGAAGTTGTCATTCAATTCATAAGCATCATTTTTTTCCCATATATGTGCGTCTCCACTTTTCAAACCAAACTGACGCTCATGATTAAATGTGATTGAGAAGAGGAAGAGTTCAACTTTTAGAACTAGCAATGAACTTTTCCCCTCGTCCAGGAGGAATATGTCTGTCACTCCGGTTGGAGGCTACAGGGCTGAAAATAATGTGAATATATGATTTACTTTTCTTTCATAGCAATTACATGAATTTATCCACAACAGCCTGTTGTCAACACCAAATGGGTGCATTCAAATATTCTTCTTTATGTTTCTCTCTGCCTTAATGGTCGTCAAAGTGCTTCGCAATGCTGCCTCATCACACACTGATGGCGGAAGCTGCCATGGAACCGTCCAATTACATGACAGCCACTCTGCCTCCTGAGGCCTGCGGCCCGCAGCTGGTTGTTAGCACAGCCTGCTGGAAAATGTTGACATATCGAGCAGCGCTTGTTTTCTGTTCTCGGATATATTGGAGCAGACTGGCCGCATCATTGCCGGTCGCCATCAGGATACGATGCTGACAGTCGTATTTGTACATCGGACACCCAAAGAGGTGAGACGCTGCTACAGGTCTTTCAGGAGACATCTCAAACAGAGCCCAGGGAGTGTGTAGACGAGGAAAATTACAAGAACAGAGGAAGGCGGACGTGAGCTGAGACTCCACACTGTGAGGTGTGGACTCAGGAGGGCTTCTAACTCTTTTATAACAAAATGAATGAATAAAATCATTAATTATCACTCTTTTTCTAACCTGAAATTATCAGAGAAGTTGTTTATTGGTTAACAAACCAGTCACATGCTACTGACAGGAGACACACACACACACACACACACAAACACACACACACACACACACACACACACACGTTGAATCATGAAATCCAAAACAATTCCTCCATTTTCTGAACTTTATATCACATCAGCTTTGATTTCACAACTAAGTTTTCATCTATGCAGGGTAATTTCAACCACTGCGATGAAAGAAAGATCCTCTTCAACATGCTGATAAACCTCAAAATGTGAACCTTAAACTTCATTTTAACTGTAGTTCTAAAGTGATAAATTGTTTTGAAAAGTTTTGTTTATTTCATGTATCTATCTATCTCTCTCTATTATTATACATATTTTTTACAGTGGCAGAAAGCGTGTTTGCTCCACTTTAAACAATTTCATTCAGGTCCATGTGTCCTTGCAGGGATGTTCAAATCATGTTTCAACTTCATCGCTTCAGAATTGAAAACCACAAGAAATATTGATTTGTGGGCTGATTCTGTCATTTCTTTTACACATTCAGACGGCTCAGCTGGATGGGGTTACAGAGGATCCCTGGTGTCTGGTGCATACATACATACATGCTAATACAGAGTCATTCACACACTCAAATTAAACCGTAACATAGATAGTGAAGATTTATCTAGACCACCTCCTCAACTCATATCTGTTCTCACAAGCCAGAAAACAGTCTCAAATAGTCAGGAGGGTTTACTGGTCTGAGCATCTCAACCTTGTCTTGACAGACTTCAGAAAGGTTTTCCGTCACAGACAAGCAGACATATGTACAAGTAATCATGACAATGTTGCTCAGTTTCATCTGTGTTGGATTACATAATGACAGAGGCCGGCTGTTACGCAATCTCTGTTACCGTGGGGATAGCCCGCTTTTTAATTGACTGAATTAGGACCGTCTCCACTCATGAAAGCAGAGAGAGGCCAAATCATTTGGAACTGAAGGCAGGACAGTTCACTGCAAGAATTCTGGGGAATATGTCATGTTGCCTGAGCGGGATATTTAGCCAGAATATCAGTCCTGAAGCACACGTATGTGTGTGTGTGTGTGTGTGCAATGCTTTCAAGGACATAACAATGTACAATGATGGTATAATATTCTGCTCACAGCCTCTAATCACCCTTCAGACGTTCTGAATCTGTGCTCATATTAATTAAAGCACAGAATACGGGTGTCTGTTTGTGTGGAAAAAGAAGTTAAGTTGCGTATCGGAGCTGAGGGACGTGTTCAGAACTTTGATGAAGATCGCGTCTGATGTGAGCCCTCGACTTCAAGGTCGGGTTTGGTTTTCAGGATTTTCCTCAAGAAATCTGCCCATTTCTGATGATGTGTAGGTCTGCAATGCTTTGGGGAGCGACTGTCCAATAATAAACTCACTGCATTAAGTATGTGTGCTCCTACAGCACCACTGGGCTCTGTGTGCGTTTAAATTTGTCCAAATCTAATAAATCAAATTAATTCCTCAAAAAGCTCTCACGTAAACCTGAGAACGAGTGTGACCTAGATGCTTTCTTCTAACAGATGAATTAATATTTTCCAACGGACCAGGTGCAGTATAAAACCTATGTATGAGCTCAGAGGTCTGACGATGTCCCTGTGAAACCTGTGAGAATGTTCCATCTATTCTATTCAGTTCCTCATGTTCAGTGTGGGCTCATCAAAGAATCATGTTGTTGAATTAAATCAAGGCAACTGCTCTTCAAGCGGCAGTGTTACACATGTACACACACATGCAAGCATACATAATGCATCCATCGCGCCCCCCCACTGCCACTGACACCGTCTGAGCAGTAATCCCCACACACCCTGTAGAGGCATTTCCAGTCGGCCGGAGCCTTCGTCACTATGGCGATGGCCTAAATTCCTCCTCGATGTATATTCATATAAGACGTAAATTACATGTGTGAGATGACGGTTGAACGCTATCAGAAAAGGAGCTGCTTGGTCGTCTTACCTCACTGGAACAGACTTGTGGGCACAAACAGGCTGTAGGTAGACTTTCTACTGAACGTAAATGGCAGCTACATACCGCCCATGTACGTTGTCTGTGTGCACAGCGAGCGCGTCCGTTTTGATCTTGAGATCCCATTAAATAAACAGCATCTATCTGACACATTGGTGCATGTTCACGGCATTAGAATCGATTGTACTTGCAATGCAAATTATGCACATAGACGCATCTTGGAGGCATATTTACAAATCCAATACGTTGTCCTTGGCAGTGAAAATGTCACTTGTACAATTAATTACCTCAGATGTGTTTACAAAACACTTGGAAATGTTGCACGGTGCTTGATCTAAAAGCTGCCTGACACAAAGCAGGCTGAGGACAATTTCAAACAGCGCTGTGCTTTCATCAGTCTGAACGCAGAGAGGCGTGGGTAGGATACACATGATGGCCCAAAGGTGGAAGCAAACTTGTCGGGATTTTACTCTGAAAGGGAACAAAAATAAACAACCCTGACTAGAAATGAATAAAAGAGCAAACGTTACGAGCTGACCATGAAGACGGCCATGTTTTAGCATTAACCCTTTCACACAACGGTAGCGCTGCCCTTACATTTGTGTTAGCATACTTTGGAGTGGCGTAATTATATGGCTAGAAAACATGAAAACTCAGAAAACACTGACGACTCAGTTCCCCTACTTGATGTGAAGAATGAGCTAGGAGAAAGGGAAAACGTTGATCAGTTCATGAAAGTTGACAAGACGCACTTCACAGCCAAGTTATCACAGTTTACGGTGCTGTTATTACGGTAACGATTCACAAGTCACGTATTTATGGTACTCCAAAGTATGTTAGCGCAACAGCATAGCGCTAAAGGGTTACCAGCCCACTGAGTGGCAGCAGCTCCTCATAGTGAAATAGACTGGACTGAGGTAACGTTTGAACGTCGGCGCTGATGACCTGACACTGGGTGAAGTGGGTGATTAGCCTCCTCAGGCTGGGAGACGTGTGACATTTATGCTGCTGCTATCCTCTGTTTGGCCATCACTGATTTGACGACTGGAATGAATAATAATAAATGTGAGAGGTTAAAAGCTTTTAATTGCTCACACGTCAGGTCAGCCGACCCTTTCACTCACTTGAAACACCACTACGAGTTACTCAGCGCTCGGCTTATTACAGGAGATGGAAAAACAAACTCTCCGCAAATCAGCAAATCAGCCAACCAACTAGGAGTTGATATGATTTATCAACTCTAAAAACAAACTGTCCTCACTGGGAGCTACTGACAACAGACTCATCTTCAGATGAACCCAACATTCTCAAAACAAGCTGAATCCAGTTTATGCTATTTTATTGAACTGTTTCATACCATTCAGAAATGTTAATGTCAACAGTTAATAATAATAACGTAAATAGTGAAATATAGTGTGGTAATTTGTTCCTGATTAACATATGTGCATTGGTCCATCTGTATTCTACCCGTGCTGCTCCCTTCAGGGAGTAAAGTACATAGTAAAGTACATCTATCCATCTAACCATCTATATCTATCTATCTGTTTCTTGAATCCTGACAAAGAGCCTGACTGGAGCATCATTTCCTGTCCATATTTCTGTTACACCAGAATAAATGTTTCATTAATGTCACAAATATTTTCTTATCTTTACAAAAAGAACCAAATATTAAGCTCATGCACTTCAAAAAGTCTTTGCAGCATCACAGAAACTCCAGGAGCTCCAGCACCTGGACTCGTCACAAAATCATCTCTCTACAACTCCCCTCGCTGAAGATAGTCAAATAAGATGTCTTGTGCCCTCTGGGAGTTGATCCATTGCTGGAGAACACATTTTGCGTTTGCAGCAGGTGCTCCACGCTGCTAACGTGCACTTTAGGAGGACGCTGATTATGGACAGGGAATGAGTTCATAGTCTGACAAACCTCTGCAGTCCAGCACTGACATCACGTCTGTCTCCATGGCAATGTGAAAGAAACGTAGGCTGCTGGTGTCTGGAAGTAGGCCGTGTGATAGAGAGACAGACAGAGGGAGAAAGAGAGTCGGAAATCCTCCAGGAAAGGCATGAAGGCACATAGTGTCAGGAAGCTACCGCCTCAGAATACTAATGTTAGAGGCGATAGATGGACGGGCAGGCACGTTCCCACACCCGGTGAGAGGAGCACTCGCTGCCACAGCACCGCACCATTGTCAGCAGTCAGCTCTGAATCCAGAGAAAAATAGTCTTTGAGCACGAATGTCACAGGAGCACGCAGCGACATTAAAGCCTATTGGACTAAAAGGTTGGGACGGGTCCACAGCCACCGGAGGAGAGAAGACAAGGACGCAGTGGACGGCGGGCAGAGTGATGAGTGTGATAAGCTCCAGTCATGACCAGCAGAAAGTCATCGTTATCTGCTTTGGAAGTCAAAGTTCCACTGCTTTTATAGGAGCAAATCTGTTGAGTGAAGAAAGGAGAGAAGACTTTGTGGAGGGAAGTGGACGATTGTGGAAGTGTCTTCATGTGGAAAGACACAACAAGGACATGAGCTCAGAAAAATTGATTTCTGAAGCGGGGTAAACAAGATTCTGATCTCGCATTACTTCCAACTCAAAGGCAATTGACTCGTTCCCCCTCGCGGCGAGCGCACAATGCTGTTGACCAGAGCAACCTTTGCCTACGCTGTAAATGTCAGCACTCATAAGCATAAAATTCATATCAGAGTCCTATTGTTTTTCTTAACTTTGCCTGTGAATGCCAGAAATACATTTTTTCCACCTGGGAAATGTTTTTTTCATTAGCCCAGGAATACGCAAATACTGTGGTGAAGCCGTGACGAAAAAAATGAGTGAAGCCAATTCCTTACAATATTGTGTATTAAACCTTACATTACAAGGTTCACCGTGACACACAAACACACCTACTGCACTCTCAGGTCAATTAGCCTCAGCATGGGGGTGGGAGAAAGCCGGAGTACCCAAAGAGAACTCACATAGATATCTGGAGAGCATGCAAATTACAAACAGAAAGATCAGGAATCGGTCCAGGGACCTTCTTGCCATGAGGCAACAGTGCTATCAACTGCTTTGTTGTTCATTTATTCACTGTCGATTCACTCGTTTGCACTTAGTTTTATGTTGAGTTTACTGTATGGTGCACATGATCAATTTATGATGTGTTTTTAATGTACAGAGAACTTAAGTGCTATGAATCAGTTAATAATAATCATCTTTGTTTTATGATTATTCTTATTTATACAGATGTTCCCATTAACACTGATACTCCACACCCAGTAGAGGGAGCTGTCATGGCCAGATGGTCCATCTCTATTTATGCCTACTGTTTAGAAGTTAATATGGAAACAAGTGTTCCACAGCACTAATCTTAGAAGAAAACCGTCTAATTCTAACATCTAATCAGTGAATTAAATTGATCCATTTCTTCAGAGGCGCGACCATCAGTATGCATAGCAGCGACTCACTTCCATAACCACTTCATCTCTGACTTGATGAGGGGATGAGCCTCATAGTGACATCAATGACTCGTCTGTACAGAGCGCCGCAGTCCCTCTCTCTGGTAATCACACTGGGGGGTTTGGGTGGTGGTGGTGGTGGTGGTGGTGGTGGTGGGGGGTCTTCACACAGCAGATGTAGCTCCCACCAGGACAAAACACGGCGAGGTAACTTGTGACACGTGCGAGTGCTCTTCGATTACTCTAAAATGTTTCCCAAGGATTAAAGTCTGGGCCGTCTCAGGATACTGATCTGTCTTTTTGACAGTGATTTCTGGACCGACTCTGGCTGAGCATCTTGGCAGCTCCTCAGAAATGAGGATTTATTGACAGAGACTGGGTTACTGATGCAGCAAGATCCAAAGAGATTTATGTTTGGACCCTGGATTAAGCCAGGATCTATTCACAGAAAACAAAGTCTTCCTGAGGAGCTGTGAGGAACCCCACACAATGAGCTCTTCTTCTGTATTTCTCTCCAGCTTCGACCTATTTGCTAAGGAAAGTCACCCATCTAAATATAGCACTGGCAGGAAAAGACGGGGAGGAGAGCAGAGCAGGAGGAAGCGTTATCAAACCTTTCTGGTCGGGCTTTGAAAAATACACTGTAAAAACCAAACGGCAGCACTTTAACTCACATTAGACAACAATTGCTCTGCGTTCGCGAGCTCACCTGTGCTTCCTTCTGTGGAACAGAGCAGCTGAGGGCTGTATTCTATCTGTTTAGTGCAGTTTGTTTGGTTCATCAAAGTGTCCTCTACAGACTGTCTTTACTTCTGGAAGCAGCCAGGTATTGATTGTGCAGCTTTGTCAGCAACGTTGAAAAACATTTCACAGTGGAGGCAGCTCATACAATGTGTGTGTGTGTGTGCGCGCGCGCGCTCTGACGCTGTCTATACATATCTACCAATACACATCCTCCCTCTTAAACAAGGGTGTCCATCTTCTCTCAGCTTAATGTTCGTCCACCTAATCCCGTCCCAGTGCTCTAATTTGCTAACTGCAGCCATTTTCTCTGCTCCAGGGAGAGCTGAGATTAGTGGGGGGAGCGCAAGCCCCCCCAGAGCCTCAATGAGTCACGCAGTGAGCGTCTCTCAGAAGGATTGACGGAGCACGCCCACTTCCACAAGAATCTACAAATATCTCAAAGTTTGTTTATTCCCATCTGCCCGATGTCACACGCTGCGTGTCTGAGGCCACGATTACACTCACTTACCTGCACCTACCTGACTCCAGCTGAGAGCTGTCCAGCCCTCTTGTAAGCATCAATAATGAATGTGCCCTAAAGTTAAACATGCTGTTACACTGCTCAGGTTCAGGCATGCTACTGCACAACGACAACAACGACCGCTGCACCGCCGTAGGCTCATAATGAACAACTGAAGATGCTAATGGACTCCTGCTCCAGGCTTTAATTATTAACGAAATGAAATTATTATTGTTGTTATTATATCCGCCCGTTGACAGCTGGGATCGGCTCCACCTGCGACCCATAACCGGAATAAGCAGAAGAAGATGGATGAATGAATGAATGAATGATTGAATGATTATTGTGTGGAATGATTCCATCTATTGATACATACATAACTGTTTTAAACAATTGCACATCAGCTAATTTACTCACACACAGGCATTAGCAGCTGTAATGTAGCAAGCAAGACTAAGAAATAAAATAAATAGAATCTAGCACTATATATTTGTCTAGAAAGGTGTGTGTGTGTGTGTGTGTGTGTGTGTGTGTGTGTATATATATATATATATGCTCCCCCACCATAACCACGCTGGTGTTTGCATTTGATTGTTGTAGTCTCCATTAAGAGTTCTTTTTTTTTAATGATTAAAAAATAACTTGTTATAATGCAGAAAGCAACAACAAATAAATACAATAACTTTTGCAATTTTTATTTGTCCAGCAAGATTATTAATGTGTGTGTGTATGTGTGGGAGTGGTGTTCACATGACAATGTTCTATTGTCCATGAGGAGTTCATTTGTTTTTTGGCAGATTCTAACACATGCATATTGGAGCAGGCAGTGCAAGCACCTTCAGAGTTAGTCTGACTGACAGTGGTGTGTGATTCTTTCTCTCACATACTCACACACACACACTTGACAACCCATTCTGCATTCCCTCCCACAGACAGGTAGAATGCCACTAGAGGTCTCTCTGTGTGGATGAGACACTGCTGCAGAGGGCTCATATCTCTCAAGCAGACCCCAGGGAGAGGGAGGGGCTGGAAGGGAGAGGATGTGAGGACACAGTCTCTCTCTGCTGTCCTTGTTCCTCTGTCAGAGAGCCGCACTTCCAGACGTGGACGGAGCCTTTAATGGCCGGCATATCAAGGCTACCAGAATGCAAAGTCAAACAGCTCTGCTGGGCGGCCAGGAAGCGCTTACTGATCATTAAGCCTTCGTGTTGAAACAAACCTCTCTCCCACACAGTGTTTTAATTCACATCTGAAGCTGGCGGAGGCAGCAGAATCGTCAGTGAAGTTTCTGCACTCCGGTTTGAGGAGGAAAGGTTGTATTTACACGTGTGAGTAGCTTCCAGGGGGTACTCGCTGTAAGCCCATTAATCAGAGTAATTGGCTCTCATCACGTCCCTACAGATGCCATCACTCAAGCCTCAATGTCATTAGCAGCCATTTCTAACACTCGCTGTGCAGAGGTGAACACGTTGGGATTTGTTTGCGAGACACGCAAACAACCACAGACAGACAGACAGAGGACAGACAGACTGAATATTTTCTATATTCTTCTTGTCCACAACATTTGATTGTATTGTTGACCGTAAATAATGACTGATAACAATGTGACCCAAAGTCCACACACTGACTAAACTAATAAAGATTCACATGCACCAGACCTTCACATTCGGGCGTCTTGCTGTGCTTGAATAAGCACTTTGACCCGTGGGAAAACTGTTGCATCTTCTTTGAAGATAAGATGAAACTTTAATCACCCCTGTGGGGCAGCGGGGCCACTGCAGCAGTGAAAAAGTCAATAATGAAAGAAAGAATAAGCACTAAAGACAACTAAAATGTGCAATAAAATTAATTGAATTAGTGAATTTGTTCCTTTGGACCCTCAGAGATTTACTTGACCAGGCTATTTGCTGCATTGCATCACACGCTTAAAACCACCTAGATGATAAACTGGGCCGACATGTGAGACCAGCTAGATTGAATCCTACACAGCCTGTGGGTTTCTTATGGAACACGGTGAAAAGTGCATTAGTGGAGACATGAGTTTCGATTTGTACAATTGGTCGTATACAGTTATCGGCTAAGATATTTGCTGGCACAATGCGGTTCCTGCTTCCCGCTTATTTACACTGATCACAGCTAATACAGTTGGAGACATCGTGACACACTCGCTTTCGCATCACAGTTTGAACGAGCGGAGCAGCACATTCAATTCCCCATCGCACTGATGTGAGAGATGGAATTTTTCATGAGGGGATCGGATAAACACTGGCGAAGGAAGTTCGTCTGGGCAGTCGACGCAGTTGTCTTGCTCTGACCCACAGCAAGACATGATTGGATATCTGATTGCAGCGGCCTACCACACTAAATGGTTGCTGGAGGATTGGAGGGAAGGGATCGTTGGCATCAGCCCAGGCTGCAGGGAGTTTTCAGAGTTTTGAACGGAATTTGCTGACAGCTGGATTGTAGGAGAGATCATGTAAAACACAGAGGAAGAGGGATGAAGATGCAAATATGATTTTCACAGGAGAGGAGAAAGGGTCAGTCGACAGAATCAAATGTTTCTGCAGCGTAAGGACTAGGACAGACAATGGTTCTACTGTAAAACGTCTCATAAGACATAATGAGTGCAATGTTTGGTTTCATTTCATCATTCCTGGCTGCATCAATTAATTGTTTTTTCTTGACTTTTTTTTTACTCACTATTTTGTTTTTGTTTCGCCTGCAGTCCAGTTCTGAACTTGGATCAAAGATTTTGCATTATATCGTTACAACAGATCACTGCTGGCACAGGGTGCTTTATTTTGAAAGTGAAACTAGTTTCTGTGTCTCTGCTAAGCTGCTCTGTGCAGATTGTTACAGAGTTCATCAAAAGCAAACTGGGTTAAGATCACCTGGCTCCCTGAACATGCTGTGGTCCCTTTTTCCCAACCTATCCTTGGATTTACCATCAAAGAGGAGCTCCTGGAGCTCCAGTAAGTAATATGAGATAGTTAAAGGACAAAAGAATGGTGACAGCCTCTCATGAGACACACCCTGAGAATCTTCTACTCTCGTCTCTGGTGGTGCTGACTGCTCTAGTCCCTACTGGCACTGGTCTCTACACTGTTTGGTTTTATTCAGGCTCTTTTCCATGACAATTCAGTTCCTCTTCGATGTGGGGGATGGCGTCACACAAACAACGTGTGTGGGCTTCTCCAGTCAGGATGGACGGATTGTGGCCAAGCCAGTAAAACGCCCTTTTAGATCCAACGGCTCTGGTCGTGAATATTAAAGGTGCCGGTTGGCTTGTCCTGGAGCTGCTCTGTGGAGCGAATCAAACCCACCTCTCTGTCCACGCACTACGCGCAGTGACTGCAACCACGAGTCATCCAGAGGCAGAGACAATACTGACACAAACAAACTGTCTCGCCATCATCATCAGCCCATGAGTTGACTTGCAAGACATAAATTATAAAACAATTGATTAAAAACACTGTGCAGCCACAGAAACCAGCAGATGCTGTGATTCTGAATGTCTTAGTGTCTCAATTCTTGAGTGATCTTGTAATCTGCTGCCTCTCAAGGTGACTAGACCGGGGCAGATGTGGAGGAGGAGGAGGAGGAAATGATGAATAGAAAGCAAGATGAAGGCTCCCCTAAATCTGAGATGAGGAAGGAGAACATTGCATTAGTACAGATGCTCTGTACAAAGAGAGGAGGAAAATAATGATGGTGGCTTTATTAAATCAACAAGAACCACAACATGAAAAGATATATCTGAATGCTTGCTGAGTCACTCACAGTGAACAAGACGCTAAAAAAGACACAATAAGCCCGGTTACATGATCCTGCTGGAACCAGAGACGTCAGCCTCCTCGTTCCCAAAGCGTTCACTCCAGAGGATCGAGTCCACGTGGACTCATTTTCAGGACTTCGGCTGCAATCAGCAGCTGCACAACTTGACAACATTGTTGGTCATGTGCTAATTGGCTAATATCGCCCCCCTCCCCGTCGGCCACCGGATCAATCCAATCAACTTAGAAACCGCGGCTGCACGTCAGACGAATCCGTCAGCTCTGTGGATTGTTGTGGACAAAGCTCCGTCCAGCTCCTTATTAAAGGTGAGAGATTCACACTCCAGTAACAAATGTGCGGATGTGATGGTGGTGGAATTTGTTTTCAACCGCACAGAGCCTGACGTCCAGTGTGCGCAAACACAGCAAACAAAACAAGTGGCTTTATCTTGTGTTTGCTACTTCTTTCTCTCTTGCATTTTGTTTCAGGTCGACTTCCTGCCCTGGTGTATTTCCATGTTCACCTCTCACTATCCTCCCTCTCCGAGTGTACGTAGGTCGGTTTCTCAAGTCCTGTTCCTGCTGGTCCTTGTACCGCCGTGCTAAAATGTTGTTTCTGACACTCTACTGGGGCGATTAACATTGTTAATACTGAAATGAAGGAAACTCTCTTATGATTATTGATGAACTGAAATCAAACATTGTGCAACTTTATTGACATCTGATGGATTTCTGTCCATTTATGTAAAAACAGAACTGATGATTCTGCAGAGTTAACTTTTACTCTGTAACAGACCCAACTGTTGATAGCGTACTTGCCGTCCTATCGCAGTTGGAAGTAGCCTTTCTCATGAACACGCATGCGGTCATCACAATACACATACTGTGATGAAAGTAAAGAAGTTTGAGGAGGTTTACAGCAACCACAACCCTCAGCTGAATGATCAAACTCTGCACTGTACCGATTATTTCGGGATGAGGGAAAGTTCCAGGACATTTCAGTGATACACATGAGGAACGTTCATGAAACGTGTCTCTCGAATTGCCGAGCTTTTTCGACGGGTGGTGAAAAAGGATGGCCAAGGAGGCCGTAACAGCAGCCGCAGCTCCAGAGGTTGGTTCCAAATTAGGAGCGTTGTGATAATTAGTGGCTGGAATGTGAAACAGTAAATATTTGTGGGACAAGCAGCCCACAAATGGCAGTAATGTCCTCAAGTTATGTCCCACCTCAGATCGACCGTCCTATATCTTGTGTGTTTGTGTTCGGGGGCTGTGTGGTGACAGTGCAGTGTGACTAAGACGTACTGAAACAACTCCTTGTGGACACAATTAAGGAAGTCCCCAACCCCCCTTTTTTGATCTGTGTGTTTCTGACATACAGGATTATATTTAATCTGTATTCCAGGGAAGGGGTATCACATATCATATGGATCACTACCAGCGATGTCAAGATGTCATCCTGGTCAGTTTTTATGTAACTGAAACTAAAGCATGTTGTGTTTATTGTGTTAATTTCCAAAAACTCAGTTCTGTCTTCTGTTTCTTCACAGGTGACCCGTTCTCAGTCTGATCACAATCACCACACACACACACACATTTCTGCATCTCTAACGTACAACGAGCGATATGGTGATTTAGAAAATTCTGAGGATTAATCCACCGTGACTTTTATAATCAGGATTAATCGTAAATTCGATGAATCCTGACATTGTCGCTACAATACTCAAAGCAGGTGAATAACACTTGTATGTGGTTTGTGAGTCCCTGCATTCACATTAATCAGCCTCTTTCTATCTCTTTTATCTCCTCAAAGACAGCAGATCCTTATATCGGGGACACTATGAAGACAGCATCATGTTGCTGCAACCACCGGATGGATTTGTCTACTCAAAACATTACTGCACTGACAAGGGTAGAGGACACCCCGAGTTTGTCTGTGTGTGATGAGGGCCAATTAGGTAGCAAATTTCACACCTCATGTCTCTGGGCCCCAGCTGCCGACAAGCACTGAGCATCCTGTCAGACTCGACACCCAGCGCATCCACATCTGTGTCCCGCCTTGTCAGTTAATTCACCTGCAGTCCGTGCACGCTAGCACCCCTCCATCCCACCTCCCCTTTTTAAAACACTGATCCTCCTCACACACAGCCGGGATGACTGATGGTGGTTACGTCTTTGATGGATCCTCTCCTCTCCGGGCACCGTTTTTTAACAAGATGATTGACAGAGTGGGGGCTCGTGGGGAACGGGAAGACACGAAAGAGAATGATACTGGATGCGGAGAAGAAGAAGAAAGCGGGCCGAGAGTTTAAGGACTGGAGCATTTGACGCAAGTGGGGAGTGGAAACAGTTGCCATGGAAACCCCACCCAGCCTCCAATGAGTGAGGGGAGAAAAAGAGCACAGAGAAAATGGATGGATGCGAGAAAGTGAGCTTTTGATTAAAGGTATCTTTCTGATCTCCTTAACCTTTCAAACATGAAGACAAAGAAGCGACAGTGCGACTGAAACAATCAACCTGAAACCCGAATCAGTTGTCAAGGATCCTTTTAACATTTGGTGCCACGTTCATTTGAGAAACAGAAACTACAGAATATGAGCGAGAACACATTTTGAGATGCGCTCACACTTTAGCTTTGCTAAATAATACATGAAGGTGCTGATTCTTTTTATTACTGATTATTACTTACATCCATCAAACAGGAATGAAGACAAACAAGCTCCATCTGAAGGAAATCAATATCAAGTGGAACATCTCTCATTTGAATTCACAGATAAAGAGAGAGAACAGAAAGAAAACTGTCGACAAAAGGATGAGCTGTAGACAGATGGACCTCCAGTCTCTCATTAAGAATACAAACCCCCACGCCTCTGGAAGTATTAAACTCCCCATTCACCGACAATCTCAACCCCTCCTTTCAGCCATTAAGACATATGTTGGCGCCTGTATGTAAAGTCTGAATCCCACAAACGTCTACATACGTCAATTAAAGCACGATAATGGCAGCAAACTGTAAAACGGACGGCGCTGGCAAACTTCAAAGACAGATGTGGGAACATCCAATCACACCCACCATAAAGATTAACTCTCCATTAGCGGATGTTTGCTGGGATGTTGTGGTGCAGGCTCCCTCCTCTGCTTTCAAACCTGCCCACCTGACATTTCTGGCTCCACTCACTGTTTGCAGTTCATCGCAGCGCTTCCTGTTGGATATCTGTGTGCCATCAGAGGACATAAATTGTCCACTCATTAAGGATTTTGTCACATTTAATAATTGCAGCTGAGAGGTTTCAGTTTCAATAGCAACACAGTGGCAGTATCAAAATATGCCAATTGAAAGCTGTAATTGTGTAACTTATTTATAGTAGTAGTTCCTTTTTCAGTAGTTTCTATTGCTTGCTGTTACCATCATTGTTGTTATTGACATATGACTTCATAGAGACAACATATTCTATATTCCACTTGTCAGCATTCACACAAGCTTGTTCCTGCAGCATAGATACATGTGCTGTCATGTTTCATATCTTCAGTCTGCGCTGCTGGAAGTCTATGTTTGGAAAATTAAATCAAATACGCAATTAATGACCCCCTAATGATGATTTTCATATATTTTTGCTGTTGTTTTCATGATCGTGATCATATTCCTTTCTAGTATTTTTTGGTGCCCCCTCCAGAAGTTGGTGCCCTATGCACAGTGCGTAATGGTAGCGGGGGCACTGGAAAATCCGAGAGAAAACTTTTGACTGGATGTGATGGACTTTGTCAGCAGTGGTTCTCAGAGACGTCATTGCTCCAAGCAGAAATGGAAGGCTGAGATGTGGTCGGGTGCTTGAATGAGAGAGAAGACGAGAGGGGAATGTTTCTTTGGAGATTAATTGGCCTTCAAATATTTAATCAAGTACTTACTTTCCTGTAATAAAGGAAAAATAAGAAAGTGATACTGATACTGAGATATACTGTACCTCTATGTAATTGTGTTGTGTATGTTTTATCTGCCTCTGGGAGATCATGACAGGCACTTGTTTGGTTTTTTTTAGCCCGTCTGTGCACAACTTTTAAGTTGTTCACTAGGAATGTCAAGATATGCAGCAAATACCACAGAAATGAGTTCAAATGTCTGAAACTGTTTTCAAATATCTTCCTGCGGTTCACTTTCCATCAAAGTTGTGCGTTCACATATCAAATATAGCATCCGCTGTGTGCATGCAAGATCACAAAAATCTATATTTTAATTGCCATGTTTTCAAGTTCAATTTCACCTAAATTATTCATGGGTTCTACTCAGGGCAGTGCAATCGGGACGTCATGACGAGTCTTCACACACCTCTATCGAGCCCATCAAATCTTTGTGGATTACCGGACGATAGGCCTGATTTCACAGCGGCTCGGGCTATTAACGCTGTGACCTTGGATTTCAACCAGGCAATTTGTCTACGAGCTGGCCCAGCCCCTGCTGACTCCGTCTGAGCTCCACGATTGGTATGAGTGGTGGTGACTCTCCTCCTGTCTGCCTGTCAGCCCCCAACCCGCCAGAAAATGTCTTTTCTTTACTACTCAAGGGTTACGTTTAAATTGCTGTGATGATCCACTTCAGATCTGTCACTTAGAATTCTCTTCCCTCGCAGCCCTTCTTCTGCCCTGAGAGTCATCGCTCCTCGTACATCTCGCCAGGCACCTCTCTGCTCCTTTGCATGAGTCTTTTCCTTTTAGAAGCTCCGTCTGATGTTTTCTGTGTGAAAGTCCACATCATCTGTCCACAAAGGACTAATTCCAACCAAACAGTCTTTGAGAGTCTCAAGGACTCAGGTCACAAAACACACAAGAATGGGAAAGTCACACTGCAAAAACACAGATTATATGTACCAACGGTATTCATGCCTTTGTCTCTGCACACCTAGACTACGGTCATCCTCTATTCTCTGCACCAGGTTTATGTACAAAGAGCTCATTTTGCTCCTGCTTCTGATGTCACTGCACTGACTTCCAATCAGTTTCATACATCTTTAAGACACTCATCATGACCTATACGGCTTTGAAAGGCCTTGCACCAGATTATTTCAGTGAGCTACTTATGCCCTGCACCCCTGCCCGTCCACAGAGAGAGGCATGCTGTTGTACCCAGGGGGACCAGAAGACAAGGGGACTGTGCATTTTTACTTACAAAATATATGTGTGGTTAGGGGAGCCATCATTCCATGGTTCCCTTTGTCTTCTTACATCTTCGGCTTCCCTCTCAGCGTTTTTGCGTCCACCATCTTAGTGTGGCTGTGGTTTGCTTGCCTCATGACCTCCAGTTGTGGATGAAGTACATTCAAACACGAGTTTATTCAATTGACTGGTGGGAGACCAGCCTACTGGGGCCATCAGATACCAGTGGAGGGTTTCTGGAGGTCGTGTGTGTGTGTGTGTGTGTGTGTGTGTGTGCCTACAAAGATCTAGATCCCAGTTAATCTGATCAAAGAACAGGTAGAGTACATATACACTGAACACATTCTCTAAACTGACGTCTGCACACTGACTGACCCAACCATCCTCTCTGATCACACCTATCGGTCTGAAGTTGTCGTCAGCCGGTGAACCTTGACCTTTTAGTCAATCACAATGATGTTGTTTCTGGGAATGAACCATACAAACTGACAAACAGACATTATTATTCTATTAAATTGTGATTACGTCTCTTCCTCTCAGTAGAGCTCTGGGAGCTTCATCAAAGCAACAGTTGATTTGTTCATGTGATCATCACACCCCTCTTTGTGTTTCTACATTTGTTCCACTGCAAACAAAGAGTTCTACTCCACAACCAGAAGATGAGATGTGTTCTCTGCTGGCCACTCCATTAAGGATTCAGAGTTAAGCCGCCAACCAGATGAGGCTAATTGTATAGCTGGGCTGCTAACGCAGTGCTAATACACACTTTACCCGACGAGAACTTGTACAACACACAAAGAGATACCCTTTATTATCACCGCCCACTGACTGATGACAATGAGCAATTTGTTCAGCTAACAAATGGAATCAGTGGAAAATGGATTAAAATCATTAAAATGTCTAAGCCCATATAAGCACTGGCAGCTTAATAAAACCACACACACACACACACACACACACACACACGTAATAAGAGATCAGCCTTCAGTTTGAAATGAGATGTTAGCTTTCTAAACAAGCCTCAGTTGTTGAACTTTGTGCAGCAAGAATAATTATATTAGAAAGAGACAAAAAAAAGTCCTCAAGTTGGATTCCACATAAAATAAACCCGCAGCGAGTCAGTTGCCAACACAGCCAGCCAGGGAATGCAAATATCTCATCACACACCTCTGTTAGATGGACATTTCTGGAAATACAGGAGGTATTCTTCTAAATAATCATCTTAATATGTGAAGTCACTGTCACTTTATCTGAACTATAAGATTTATGTTTTATTCTGAACACTGGCATCTCCTCTACAATCTGCATGGGGACACATCCTCTCTCCTTTTACCGGCAATTTCTGCATTTCATTTGTCACTGAAGTTTGTGAGAGCCAGGTGATTGATGGCGTCTGTCTCAGGTATTCATGCTCTCTGTGAGAATGATGTTCAGGCAACTCTGCAGCAACACAAAGCTTCATATGTGATGAATAGGAGGAAATAGCCCATCAAAACAACTTTAAAAAAAATCCAAACTTCATCATCGTTGCCAATAAACTGAAGAAACAATCGTGTCGTCCCAAGTCTCCCGGTCGTTTTCATTGAAGCTTGATATCCCATTGGGAGATGGAGAAGAGAGAAAACCATGTCTAACAGGAAGTGATCTTCCACTGGTGTGCAGCCCACAAATTAATAGACACTGATAACCTTATGTTTCTGACACTGACAACCTTATGTTTCTTCTCAGTAAGACACTTTTAAAAAGCTACTATCAGCTAAGGAAATGAGCTGTATGATATTATTTTAGCTCTCGTCCAGTGATTTTGAGTCTGTGCATCATGAATCCACAGACAAGAGCTTCAAACTTTCCAAGATGAATCAATAAAGCAGGACTGGCAGTAATGTCAAGAGGCGTCCACGCAATGTTGCACGAGAGGCAATGTTGAGCGGAAGCTCTTGAAAGAACAGTAGAGTAAAGGTGACAACTCACAGGGGACGGTGCGGAGGTAGAGGTTGTCCCGGATGATCTGCTGCAGCTCGTGATCCACGGAGCCTTTCTGGAAACGCAGGTTGAGGTAGTGGCACAGGTCCTTGTCTATCACGCCCCCTGGAGGAACACAACCACACCACCATGCTAAGAATGGTCCATCAAATCAATCACTCTGACACCAAAGATCATAAATTTGTTTCCGTGCGGCAGTGAAGGAATTCTTCTTGATAAGAGCTGAGATGAGCAGGTTGTGAGCTCCCCAGGAAAGAAACTGGTTTGTGCGCTCGAGAAATTCTGCAATCTCCCCAAATCCGCAACAAGCAGAGGAGGCTTAAAACACTGCAGTGACAAATGACCCAGAAATGTGACAAAACCGTAGCAAACAATTTGAATCCGCTAAATCCAACAAACAAACACAGTCGGCGCTAATGAACCTACTTTGCCCTTTCCTCAGAATAAGCATCTGTCAGGTGCAGTCAAGGATTGGTGGAGGTGTTAATTGGAGCAGTGGCCAACATGTGTGGAGGAATGTCTACACATAAATCACCTGCTGACTACCTCACCTGAGGCCCCCCCCCCCACACACACACACACCTCCTCCTGTATGTCTCCTAGTCCCAGTTCTGAGAATGGATTTCCACACTAAACCAGTAAATCTCGCTGGCTCAGCAGGAAGTGGGTGATGGTGGGGTGGTGGGTGGAAGTGGGGATGAGAGAGATGGAAGGCAAGGGCAAATTCGGGGTGGGATGAGGGGGGGTGAAAACAAGCATCAACTTGAACCACCCCCTTCAACAAATACTCCATCCATCCACTCTGCTGCACACTCATATAATCACATTTCAAAGGAAGGCATTAAATGATGGCTGAGCAAAGGGGGGGTGGTTCTGCTTGACTGACGTTACTTAAGGGATTCCGCGCGTCACTGTCTGAAGGAGCATACTTGTCATTCGTGGAAGTGAAGAAAGACAGACGGGGGCGAAGGGGCGATGGGGCTGAGGAGACTGTCGTCTCACCTTCAGCATCCTTTTCAAAGGACCAACGTGGTCGTGTGCCACCCACCTCCTCACCCCCACCTTGATTGTGAATGACAGGAGGGGGCAGCGCACATACAAAGAACACGTGTGCAATTACACACATGTGGTAACGGTGGATGAAAGTACAACTGCAAACCTTCACTGGAGGGCAGTTTGGAAGTTGGAGGGGGATCTATCACACGGCACGGGCACGCACACACTGTCACGTTACAGTCATGAAAACCTTAAGACCAGCTCCATCTGTGTCTCTGTGAAAGAAGTGGAGCAGCACAACCAGCCAATTTACATTTGCATGATAAAAGCAGCCCAGCCAATGAATCTGCATACTGAAAAGGTGAACGCACACACGCATGCATGCTGCTCTCACACACGCACACGCACACACGCACACACACATCCACTAATTGGCACCTCTTCTGGAGCCATGTCCTCTCCCCACAGGTTTTGCGATGCCAGTAATCTCCGTGGGAGGTAATCTTCTCCGCTGGATCTTTCCCAGTGGGATCAAACCTGTGTCGTCCCGTCCCTCAGGTTCCCCCGACTCTATCTCTGTTGCCCCAGTCTCGCCACTACTGGCCGGCCGAATCACTTCTCTCCGCACTGAGATGAAATGGGAGAACACGGCAGAATGAGTGAGAGGCAAGGAGAGAGTGTGTGGAAGAGAGAGGGAGAGCGAGAGAGAGAGGGGGGAGAAGAAAAGGGGTAGGGAGGAAGGACGTGTGTGTGCAGAAGAGCGACCACTGAAGTGTGGCTCTGGCAGAGAGGGGACCAAAAAGCACCGAGATGCCTCTTTCTCTCAGATCCCTGCAGATTTGCAGGTCCTACAGCGCCCCCCATCTACAACACGAGGCACTACACCTCCGTCACATCCCTCTTTCAGATTGAAAGCCATTCAACATTCGACGCCTCCAACATGGCCCCGCTGTGACCTCGTCCCACCGTTCACCACATGATGAAACCAACAGTGATTTATTACAACCAACAGTTCTGTCGTGTTTGTCACCTCGAACAAGGAGACGGTTTTCACCCACGTTTGTTTGTCCTTCATCCTCCATCATGACACTGTTCGGATTTTCCTTCATGGAGAAGCTGAGCGTGAACGAAGTGAAAACATACTACTCAGACTGTGGTGTGTTCCTCCTCTGTTACCATCCTCCTGCTGTTCAAGTTGGGCCCATTGTGACCATGTTATCTTTCCTCTCCAATGGCAATAACTGTACTTTTCCAACATCATATCTTTCTTTTTTGTTGTTTCCATGATCTGTTGTTAAAAATCCCCCTCAACGTTTTATTGTTGGTCCTTGAGGTTTTTTTGTCTTTTAACTGTTATAATTAAGTGATTTGATCAAATTCAAAACAGCACACGTCAGGTTCAGAGTTAGAAATAACGTACTTCCTGATAATATACAAAACATGTTCATGGACAAAGAGAAGGGTTATAATCTCAGGGGGAGCCTAAACACAGGGGGAACCTAAACATTGTGGTTTTCGCACGACACACAAAAGCATGTGCACATCCGTCAGTGGGGAGATTTTGTGTACACTGGAAATTAGGCACAGTGAAAATGTTAAGGATCATTTTTACAAGGTATAGGAATAAAGAATAGGTATGAAAAGCACTTTATATATTATTAGATTAATATTGCGTTTTGGTATGTATGTGTCCACATTAAATACAGTGATGTGCAGTCAGGCGAGAGACATATAATATATACTGTATATATATACACATGGCTGGAACATTTATTGGAAATTTTATTTTTCAGTTTTTTGTTTTCCCCTCAATTCTATATGCATTTGATGCATTTCTGTCCCTTTGAATGTTAGTAATAAAAATAAAATAGAAAAACTCATCTTAAATTACAATGTACAGATGAGACTAATGAGAACAATCAGGCAGATGCTGCTGACTCAGGAGCTGCAGCTGATGACAGTTTTATTCTCAGTTTGACTGATAAAATGGCACCAAACATACAATTAGATATTATTGACAAACTGGATATTAGAGATTTTTTAAAAAATTGAAAATGGAACAAATTTTGGTTGGTCCCTTCTGGTCGTCCATTAAACACCACCACCAACTGAACAGTGAAGAAGAAACAGGGACCAGGCCAAACATGATTCTGATCTTTAATTGACTGTTGACGGATCGACTCATGTTGCAGATATTCCTGCGTTTAAAGCAATGAGACGCCATCTTTCCTAAATAGATGGGTAAACGGAAATCATAGTTGCTCTGGGGAGGAAGAGAATACACCACTTAAACTCAGCAGGTGCCGAGTAAATCCCCCAGGAGGCAGAGAGAGGAAGAACATACTGAGACGCTGAGACGCATCACAAAAACAAGAGAACAGCTGGTTCCTCGGGGGGATGGAGGCGCTGTAACAGCTAACTGCCTTCAAACCTGGCTCAGACGACTTGAGTTCATAGGAGGGCTGGCTGTCCGCGCAGGGAGGGGGAGGGAGGGACGTCCTCCAGAATGTTCCCTGAGCCTTTAAATACAAGTGCTATTAAAGACAAACATCACTGGTCTCTCCATGGCCCGCAGCATAGCTAGCAGGTGTCTTTGCAGCCGACAACGATAAAGCTTCCATGACCAGGACATTAATGTGAATCTGAGATAACTGGACTAGGCTCCATGTTGGTCATGATGTAGCTGCTGCTGATGGTAGCAATGACATAACAGTATCGTTGTCATGATGTGTTCATTCATTTGCCTTCTTTGCTACGTGGTAAACAGTTCAACTAGCTAATTTGGGTGCTTTGGTGCTGCGACTACGTCGTACTTCTTCCAGCCAATCAGAGTCCAGTCAGGGGGGGACAGCAGACATCAGTAATGAGGACAGAACGTAAGTAGATCATTGGTCCGCTATGCAGTGTGAAACCAGAACCAAGGATCAGATGGAGACAGTGGAGATAAAACACCAACCTTGGTCTAGACCTTGAGGTGTGAAAACCTCCTATAACGCGTCACAACTGAACATGTTTCCTCCTGCTGTTATGAAAAACTTGACGATGGTGGAGGGCTGGAGCATAAAACCCAGGTATTCCCATTAATTTCACAGATAATATTCCACAGTCCTTGGTTACAGGAGTGCTATGTCTACTGGAGCGCTTCTAATTTCATCGTCAGCCTTCTGAAGGCAGCAGGAGAAATTTGTTGATAAACCTGCAGCCTTGGATTTGAGAGGTGTCCCACCAGAGCGAAACACACCGCAGTTATCAGCTGCATCATATGTTATAGGGTAATTTAGCGCATGTAGATTGAAGAGTGTGTCGCTGAAGCAAAAGGAACAGAAGAGAAGAATGAAGCGACAACAAATCTTGGAGCACTGCCATCAGAGTGCCGGCTGACTATGTTTATCAGGCCTGACGGTGGTCACATATGTGCCATCTTCATGCTGTGGACTGGAAGTGATGTGCATTAAGTTTGGAGGAAGCACCAGCAGACATCTGCCGGGATAATTAGCCCGATTAAAAGATCAGGACGGGCTTAAAACCTCATTCACCAGACGCACACTGAGCTCTGCTGATGAGTCTTCAATAAACATGTATCACTGCAACTCAGTGCTGACGGAATCTAATAGACCACTTGTTTCAGAATGTGTCTCAGGGAAATCGGTTTAATGTGTTTTAGGACACCGCATTGCTCAGTTTCTGAAATTTCAGGAGACAATGTGCCTGTCTAGCATCTGCTGCTTTGTGCTGACCAGCCCCGGCTTCCCTGGTGCCTTGAAAATTCACTCAGCGCCTCAGCTGCCTGCTCGTGTCGAAACATGTGAGTGTTTCTGATGTGCAGCATCTGTCTCCTGGTGGGGGGACGCCTGGTCCATTTTAGCCTGGAAATGTGACAGTGGTGCTGCTGGTGGAGCAGGAATGGAATGGAAGCAGTGGATTGATGAGAAACAGCACGCTAACTGGGACCTTGTTTGCACTCGTGTTAGAAAGGCCCCAAACGCTTTAAGTTAATTACTATTTACTAGTTGATTCATATTTCCACCTTAAGACTTTAAGTTACCTGTGCCTGTACTACCTTAAGAGCGTAGTGTGTTTGTTTTCATTTCCACCAGATCTTTTCAGTCAGTGATTCAGTTCTGTTGAACTGAATCATTCGGGTTCATGTATCTTGTCTCTACTTTAGCTGAGCTAAATTTGTCTGCCAACAAGGACCTGACTTGCAGTTTTACCTAAAAGCTGTTGGCTGCCGTGAAGTAATTAGCCACGTCTCCAGGTATCTGACTCTCGACAGGCTGTTTTACACCTCAAAGAGGAGCTAAGAGCAGGATTTGGAGAGGATGAAGGCACTTCAGAGGTTGCAGCTAACATGAACGGCGCTGCATGCTCTGATCTTATCAAGTCACAGACTGACCCACTCGTTTTGCATGTCTAGATGATGTCTGCGGATCTCCTCAGAAACTCTCATCGAATGCATCCACACTGCCCTCATGTCGGACGGTGACCTGACACTGAGAATGCCTCTTTGGTTTCAATTGGCCTAATCTACATGGTGCCAATCATGCTTCTTTCAGGCCCCATGGAGACGAAACCGTTTAAACCGTTTTAACCGTTAAAAACATTTTCTGTTCACAGAATCATCTCCAGAAATGCGTGCGTCCACACAAATCCAGTGAATATGCTGTAGTGCATAGGTCAGTCCTGTGGGTGGCACTGTAACAGAACTACACCATGACAGAGAAGAAGCCATGGAGCATGTACTCAAAATGCATGCATGAACACACAACTGGAATATGAATGGAACAAAAAGGAGACACATCACATTCAGTAACATCTACAAAATCAACACAACACAGTGAGCTGCCATTGTTGTTCGCAGAATCAGCGCATGAGGTGGGGCTATGACATCATCAGGAAAGTATAGGTTGTTGGTTGGACACACGCCGGAGAAACAGCGCCGTCCAGATTTATTCACTCTGGGACCCACTTTCAAAAATGATCGGATTCAGGCTTCTAAAAGCCGGTTTATGTGGACGGAGGGTCCATACAATAACCAAACCATCCAAGTGTGGACCTAGCCTCAGTCTTAGAGAAACCCGGTGGTACACAGTATTTAAACCAATTGCAAGTCCCAAAAGCTCCTCCTGTTTGGAGAAGCTGTGTTGAAGGGGTTGTGTTATGCACCTGATGGACCAGGTGGAAAATAAACACCTCTGTCAACAGCTCACTAACTTCATGTGAGACACGCTGCATAGCAGGCGTGATATTGCGACTTCGTCCCTGTTTTAAAACAAATCCAGTTATATAATATATACCCCTGTGGGAAAAAAGCTATGAAGGTGGGCAAAAACACATCCTGCTAAAGAACAACAGGAAAGGGACAATGACCTTTGAGGCAGCAGTTGTGTAATTGCTCCTTCTGATGTGCGTTAGCAATGACGAATCCAAACGAGGGACTATAAAATGAAATGAATATAAAATAATATGTCTTGTATCTAGCAGTAACATTCTCTCTCCTCCCAGATCAGATCCTAAGCGCTTCACTTCCTCAGCTCAGCAGCAGCTCTAAACACGGTCTCCCTTCGGCCGCCCAATAAAGCATCAAATACAGTAAAACCACAAGCTCTGTCGACTTCTGCCAAACTTGCCTCCACTTCGTTCCTGGCGATTTCTCTCCCACCCTCTTTCACATCTTCCTCTTCCAGGCTATTTGTTTCCCCACACTCCTCTCTTCTTCCTCCTCTGTTTATCTATTTGCAGAAGAAACACAACAATCCTGAAAAATGGGGTTATCTTTTTATTCCTGTGTGCTGTCAGCACATTTAGCCACAGACACAGCCAGTCCGTCAGTGTCGTCACCAGCAATTCAGGTCCTTGTAAAAGAAGGCTGCTCACCTCAGCACAGAGAACAGTCCAGTTCCACAATCAACTTCAGTGTGATAATAAGAAGTCTGATGATACGTTGTGACTATTAAACCTACACCACCATAACGAATCCCAACACTTAATAGTCTAGTCCCACTGAATAAACAACAAAAACTATCTTTAACATATTTTCAGCATTCCATACGACAACATATTGCATATCTATAGATCTGCACACATATTTCTCATATGTTATTTAATACTTTATTACATATATTCAATATATTGTAGCGACTTTTTTGTCTATTTTTTCTTTTTACTTTGTAACTGCTCTCTTACTGTCTTGCTTGCCTGGAGCTGTTGTAACAAAGAAATTTCCCTCCGGTATAAATAAAGTCAGTTCTGATTCTGTTGTTCAATGTTTGATGGGGTCGAATAGTCACAAGAGTGAGAAATTAGTTTCCCCGTGCTGAATTATCACCAGGTGGTGGTGATGTAGGTGTGACAGACAAACGGAAGATGACGGAGGCGACACTTGGTGTGCAGGTCTATCGTGTGCAGTGGTAAGTTTAAAGTTAGGATTTATTGTGGAGTCCTAATCTATGCTGAACCTAACCACCACCATTATCAGGGTGTCTGATCACTTTGACATGATCAAAAGAAGCAAGGAATCAAACCCAAGCAGCCACACTGGACACAGGTTACTGACTCACTACTGGATAGAATGGGTAGCATCTTTTTCTGCAGTTCATCATCTGACTGAGGGCTGGTCCATATCTTGACATTTTAATATATATTTCTGAATGAGATACAACGTGGGACGAAATCGCACGTAATAATGTTAAGTGTTGTCACGTTTGCGATTTGATTCACAGATCAATGCTGAACTGCAGATCAGTTAAATATGTAAAACATGTTAAAATCCGTGTTCATCCCGCCATTCAGTGACGATATGACTAAAATATCAATATACATCGAGTATCATCAGTTCAGTTAAAAAGTATCAAGCTATGACTTTTAGCCCACGTCACCCAGTCCTAATCGGAGTGTTCGACTTGTTGTCACAGTAGACAATGACTAGTTGACTATCAGAGCAGTGGTTTGCTGCAGCCCTACTACTGGGTGAGACGCTAAACGAGTGGACTTCAAGCGGTGAAAAGGAAAGCTGATTTGAAAAAGGAGACGCATGGCTGTGCCGAATTTACAGCTATGAGACACTCCAGCACAGTGAAGCTGCTTCCACCACTTTGAAGTCCAAGAGAGTGTAAAATTGCTTCACCTTCTGTGACTGGTGCATCGACGGTGAACATGCTAATGTCACTGCCCCTGTGATTTATTCCAAAGGAAGACACCCTCGAAAACATGGCTGCATCACGCAGCTGAGATATTCATCCCCTTTGGGGAAGAGAGGCTGTCAGTCACATGCTGTGGAGGAGAGGCCAAGTCGACATACAATATTTCTGTCACAGTAAAAAAAATCACTTTCCTCTGAATGTTACAACTCACTGGTCGGTTTCTATCACTTATATCTGAATAAGTCAACCTCCTGAAAGTGAGATTACAGAGGAAGAAGAATAAGTAGAAAAAAAACACAAGCTAATTACAGTGTTTGTAAAAATTACAAATGTAGGTTCATGTGGACGCGGTGCTTTGATACATGCTGAGAAGATGAAAGAGGGAAGAAACAGACAAAATGACATAGTTGGTTTGTTTCGCTGCAAGAAGATCAGAGAGCTGGAGGGCACGAGAGAAGAGAGAGATAAGATCAACATTGTATTCTTAGCTGGGTTTATAACGACACCTGAGTGAGTCACTTAAGTCTTCTGTTAAAATGTGACGCTTCCCATCCCTGATTGTGAAATGAATTATGTGCTTATCGATGGTGCATTTGTTTCTGTCCATTGGGTTCAAATGTATAAAATGATGTACAGATGTGCTTACAGTATACTCGTGACAAGATCTCTGGGCTAGGGTAGAATGAGTGAGTGAGTGAATGATGTATGAATTGGTTTAGTTTTTTTGGTTCATATTACAATATAAACATTTTATTTATATTTGAATAATGTTATGAATTCAATCTGTTAACTGGGAGCAGGGTGGGGGAAAGGGGATTAACGCAGTGTAAACAACTTGCTACAATGTGCTACCATCACCTAATACGCTTTTATGTTGGTGTGTTGTTGTGTTCAATCAATAATTCATTCATTCATTCATCTTCTCCAGCTTGCTCCGGTTCTGGCTTGCGGTTGTGTTGGAGCTGAGCCCAGCTGTCAATGGTTGAATGTCAGGGAGTCACCAGCTCATCACATGAAGGACAGACATGTTTACGCCACGGGCAATTAAGAGTGACCAGTTAACCTCAGCATGATTTTGGAGGTGGAAGGAAGCTAGAGTACCTGAAAAGAGCCCAGGGAGACACAGGGAGAACATGGAACTCCACACAGAAAGATTCAGACCAGGAAGGGAACCAGGGACCTTCTCGCAATGAGGCCACAGTTTGCTAACCGGTCAAACCCACAAATTATACATTGATCATATCCAATCTCTCTCCAGTGCTGAAGTACTACAGCTGACTCGGAGGACATTTGACTTGTGAAATAATAAGTACACATCATTATTAATAATTAATAACATCATTAAACAGAAGACAACGCCTCAATCCCTGAGTGGACACGTTGTGGCCACTCCAACGCGTTTCGTGAAATAAGGGCTTATTGTTGGGAATTGTTCATCTGCTCGGAGCCGACATATTGTCACTGATTTTACACATTTCTAATTACACCTCGGTGACGCCCAGTTGAATAGAACTAATCCAATCTGAGCTCAGGAGCTGTCTGCTGATCTTGGCAGTGCTGGTGAAAGAAGGCGATGGAAGAAAGATTAAAAATGCACATCGTCAGTGTGTATTTGTGCTGGCAGAGATGAATTATGAGAAAAGATATGGCAGCGGTATAAGCGGCTCTTGTATTTTCCTGACAACAATCCGCTGCAATGATTTTCTGTGTAAATGTTGAAGTGCAATGGGGTAAAGTGGTGAGTGTGTGCTGTAAGCTGCTGAATATTCCTTTTCAATTACGTTTTGATGAACTGTGACGGCGCGAGGCACGGAGGAAGAGATGTCAATGAAATGTTTGCTGGAAATTTTAACTTTAAAGACGGGAAATTGAAGAAAGGCACACAGAGAGGTCTCATCATCTGACACACAAACAGCCAGAATAATCTTTCAGGTCTTCTCAGACACTTTTCGTCAAAGATGCACAGGGGAAGGGGTGACAGCCCCGTGTGACCTGCAGTGGTACTGTCTCTGTGTCCTCGTCACAACCTGCGCTGTCAAAATAGTCACTCCACGCAGCCAATGGCTGCACATTTCAGAGGCCGTTTCACGTGATTGTATTTGGCAGTCTGACTCCACATCACAGTGAGGAAAGTGCAAGAAAGTTAGCATTCCTTACGGAGACACTTTTTTCATGGATAAATTAATGTAAGGAAAACAAGGTGCGCTCCAGAGTTCACAGACCAAAATCCAAACAAGCTTCCGTTCTCTGAATAATGACGTTTGGGGTGCCGCTTCAATCACATGAGGTAATCAAACTTGTGTCAGGATGCATTTCAAAAGTATTTCAGCACCAATCTGTCTGTGGCTCTGGGGTAACAGGGACCACGAACCAGCTATCACTTCACCGACTGCCGACAGTATCTGGGACAAAGTCCTGGGTAAAAGGTCATCTGCATATTTTGGAAGATGCAAAATATATCATGCAAATGAACAAGCTTGCATTAGCCTGAAATGACGCTCTGTTTTCATCTTCATTTGGCTGAAGAGCTGATGTGAACGTGTGATTTAATCTTTCGGTCTATGGAACATCCACACAAACGTGTCACATAAACAGACAGACTCCAAATCTGCAGCTCATTCTGTAATTATCATTGAAAAACTAAATAAACATAAACAAACAAGTTGAAAGATGAGGTTCTTATGTATATTCTGGGTTAAAAACATTTAAGAAAAATGAATAGATAACATATTCTGACAGTGAAATGAATAATTCACAAATCAAGGAATTTTCAGTCGTTTGTGAAAACATAAAACCGTCAACTTAAATTTTGTGATTTCTTTTGCAAAACTAGTTTACAACCATGATGTAAGAGTCGACAAACATCAGAAAACTAAAAGTCATTATATATTAATACTCAGACACAGTTGCTGCTGACTGTTGCTACGCTTCTGTAAAAATAAAAGTGGACCTTTACGATGCTACTGCAGTCTGTAATGGCTGAAGTGAGCAGAAATAGATCATTCTGTTTGGCACCATTCTGTTTGTATATCATCAGGAAGTGTACTGCACTACTTGTAACATGGCGGCAGAGGCCGTAGAAGGTGAGGGGTTGGTTTCATTGAAAAGCAAGGTTTACTCTGAACTTGGTATCCAGTCGTTTTCCTCTGACACTGATCAGATGCTGTTAGCTTGTAGCTACACGCCCCCCTGAGAGAAAATGTGCTTGTCCAGGTCAAACTGTCAGCTCAGACGCAGCAGGGAACCTGTCAACTATCAAAAAACTCTCCTGAGTCACCCTGTGGGAACATCTCAGGCTGTGAGCAGCGGATTCAGACCATCCAGAAGAGAACGAGTTCAGTCCTCAGATCAGTTCAGACTCACTGATGCAAACAATTATCCCTGACTGTAGGTTCCTCAATCTAGTTCAGTTTGACCCCGCCCCCCAGGTAAATCTGACCATTTCTTACATTTACTTTGTCCGAATCGGTTGTTTTATTGCCAAGAAGCTGTCTTGGTGTCAGGTGACACACATTGAACATAGAGTAGTAGTTATGTATTTTCATTCAGTATGGACCATTTTTTTTTTTTTTTCCGCGGCCGTGAACCTTTGGAGTGGACATTCTCTTCTTATAGACAATTTCTTTTGGTCCACGCACCTGATATTTGATATTTGATATATGATGTTTTTAATATGACACATTATTTTACAGATTTACGGTCCCACACATTTATTCCCTGAAAAGAATGACTGAACCATTTAAACAGGGCAGTCTATTTTCCCAGTAATGACTGTGCAAATCATCTCATTGATTTTCATTCAGGTGAGAAAAGGTTAATTACAATCTGCACGGCCGTCAGCATTCATCTGGAGATAGCGGCAAAGAGCCGGAGTGCTATGTATGTGTACCTGTCGCTGACAAAACTCTGGTTTTATGGCACAAACTGAAGGCCAGTTTGGGTGTGTACTGAAGGGCTGGCTCAGAAAATTGACTTCTGTTTGAAAAGCTGCACCGAGCTGCTGAGGCGGAGAAGAAAAACACCACAACTGATCTATACTGACCATTTGGAGAGCTGGGCTCCCTAGAGGGCTTGATTTTGTTTGAGCAAGAGATGGCACGCTAGTTAAAACACACACATTTGCGCCTGGAAATTGTATGACTGATTCCAAAGCTTTGCTGACATTTTTCATGTTCTGAAGATGCTTCAGAATGGTGATGGAGACTCGGGGAGTGTGGTTGTCTTGTGGATAGCCGATGGATTACTGGAAAGGTGAACACGTGAGTCATTTCTATAATTTTCTCATTAACTCATTCAAAACTCTTCCCGCTGAGCTCATTTACAAAGACAATTATTCATCTTATCTTCAACGCTGATAAGTTTCATCAGTTAATAATTACATGGTCTGTCTTCTCTCTGAAAATCAGGTTTTAATAAAAACATGAATTGCTTCTGCGGGTAGTGGAATGGTGAGCGGGAGCTGCGGTTTGAAAAGACTTCAGAGAAAATAATTATCAGTTTACTGTGGTTCTCAACAGCAGAAGATGAGACAGGTCATTTCAGAGCGAGGATTTTAATTCAGAACAGGGTGAGCCCAAGATCTGCAGGTCAGCTACAGCAGATACGTGAAGCAGATAGAGGACGATAATGTGTTGGTCTGTCAGCTTTTTATCCCATGTTCTGAGGAATTGCCTCTTTGCTTTGAATCTATTTCCCATAAAGAACAGGTCTGGGAAATCTGTTAGTGCTGCAGTCACATTAGGTCACTGAGCACTCAAACAACAGGAGACTGTCATGATGGACTTTGTTATCTGAGCTCCAAAGCCTGATTTATCCTTCTGCGGCAAATCTAGATTACAACTGTGCTGCTTTTGAGTTAAAACAACAGTGAGACCTCTGTTCTCCAGGTATCAGAAAAGCATCAGAACCGATGCACTTCTTTTTTGTTTTTACAATTTATGTCAGTGTAGGTGTTCCGTTCTTTGTCAGTGCATCTTTGAAACTACAACTGATCAGTATTTTGGCTGTGCTTGTGCCTTGGAGCCTATTTGTGTGAGTAATTGATAATATCAATAGGATGTTTTTAGTTTGACGTTAGGAATATAACATCTGAAATGTTTGCTAAGTCATTTTATGCTAGCTAGTGGTTATGTTTTTTTATATAGCATGGTACTGCTGTATTACTGGTTTGAATTCTGGATTTGGGTAATGAGAGCGATTCCCTTTTTGCTCAGAACATCCAACCAACCGAAAAGGCAAAACCTTGCTGGAGTTGCAACAATAACAAGATCCACTCATTTTCTGTCACCAACCCTTTAAGTAAATGAAGAAAAAGCCAGATAACCATGAAGGGCACTAACGTAGGCATTTGTGTAGACGATGGTTATTAAATTCAGGTTCAAGGGTCATGAGGATGGACCAACACCGAGGTAAACGCAGTCTGTTCCTCGATGTTTTCACAGTTACGGACGTCAGCAGGAGCATGGCTGTGTATTGACTGAATGAATTTGTTAAAGGTTTGTCTTCATGAAGAACATACGTCGACATCATACACCACGGAACTACTCTAACCCCATCCAGCTGTCTAAATGTGTAAAACGAAAAGCAAATAATAAAACATAGAAAAAATTAAAGACACCACAATGGTCTGGGCTCAGTAAACTTACAATAAACAAACTATTAACTAAAAAAAAAAAAAAAAAGATGAAAATCCTAATTAGCTCCTGTGCATGTCTATGCAACTATTTACAAGTACATCAAATCCTTCAGCCTCTTTTTCACCTCTTTTCTCGGCATGACTATAGGAAATTCCACCTGTCATGTCCCATCACTGTTACGGACCAAATCACAGAGTTCCAGTAGCTGAAGGCTGTTGAAGAATCAAACTTCCACACACGGCGCACAGAAATCTTCTCCCAAGCTAGCTGCAGCCCCTGCCCCCAGATGCCTCATGGCCAACTAGGAATACACAGCGTGACATGCGATTTGGTCTCCGGCCCACAGCCCTCCACATAGACTTGACTTCTGCTCCACAGTTCATCAGCATCACTGTCAACCCCCCCTGTGATATTACTTCCAAGTGTCTGGGCCAGTGAGCTGCCAGGAATTGACCCCTGACCTCTTTGAATTAGTCTCTTCTTCAAACACGCTTACAGAGTACGTACCAGTTTCTGTTCTGAGAGAAATGAAGCCGATGAAGAGACCGATAACCAGCTTTGTCATGTGAATGTGAATAAATACCTTCTGCACTGAAAGTCTGACTGGATCTTATTATAACCCCCCCCACACACACACATCTCCAAGAAAGGGAAAGGTTCATCAGCAAATGGTTCTCGAACACATAATCTCATTTATATGCAGATTAAATCAATATTGATGTGCTGCTCTGCTCTTGTTGTGTTGTGCTAATTGATGCCAGCGTTCCTGTCACACACACCTCGACGGCTGGAGAGAGGCGTCATGGTGACTTGTCACATACAAAACAAAGGTGATCTGAAAGTGATCTGGAACAAAGTACAGCGACACGCCGACAAGAACGCAACTGCACAAGATGAGTCATTGAAAACGTGGATGTGTGGAGAATGCAGATATCAGACCTAAAGGCCCCGTTGACATATGGAGGATGCAGAAGCTCAAACTACAGCAGATTCATTTCTGGTTCCAGAAACGTCACAAGTATTTGTACCAAGAGCTGGTGACACGCTCAAACTGAAGAAACAAGTAAACATTTTTAAAGATGTGAAATCACAAAGGAGGAAAATGAGCATGAGCTGCTGGATGCACAAGACTACTGGGGACACATGGAAAAAAAAATAGTGTGAATGTGTGAAAAATCAATGAGATCTGAGATTTAAAGAAAAACGAAAAATCCCAATTGTAATTAATCTCAGAACTCAAAAAATGCTTCACTTGCTACTCTCACATTTTTTGTACGTGGCCCCCTAACTATATTTTCATATTATTATTTATATTTATATTATCCAAATGCTCAAAATGTTACCAAAATTAAGTGATACACAAACGGAAACATGGGCATGTTCAGAAAACATACAAACTAGGTTTTCCTGCAGCAAATCAAACAATAATAATTAATAAAGAAAATAAGGGAAAAAAAGGACATTAGCATGGGTGGACTTAAGTTTGGTTGGAGTTAAACTGCCTGGCTCTAACACATGTAATAAAATTCTGCTTCTGTTTCCCAATTTCTTCACTCTCCCATTGCCTTTCTACTCGGCTGATTGATTAGTCAATTAACCAACCAGTTATTTCACTAATCGGAAATGTTAATGGGGGAAATTGATGGTTACAATGAGAGAAGATGTGACAGTACTCCTGATCTCAGCAGTTTATTTTGATTAGCACCATGGTGAAACTGAGTTACCCATGTAATTATCCAATTGGCCTTGAACATGGCTCGCTATCACACACACGTGAGCAAATCGCTGCCAGTCTGCAGGTGATTCTCATTAGCTTACAAAGGAAACAACAGTCTGCACACAACAATTAGGGGAGAAAAGTGTTAATTAGTTAGAGCAGCTGTCTGGGGATGAACAAAGAGATAAATAGTGAGAACACGTGCTCTTATACTCGCATTAGGAAGTTCCGTTAACAACAGAGGTTTGTAAAATAAATCATTTTATAACATTTTATAACAAAAGCAAAAGTAAGATGAAATGTGATTGTCTGCATGTGGATCCCTCCCCAGGTTCAATGCTCAGGTTCATTTGCGTTTCAGTTGCTTATTAAAAGCCATCAATTGTGTCACTCACATACACGTTTCCTGTTTTAGTGACATGAAACACTGGTGAGATGATGTTTGTTTTGTTCTCTGGTTACTGAGGCAAAACTACTCTCTCTTCCTCATTTCATGTCCCATTTCTTTCCATTTTCAGCTCCATCCTATGCTTGTATCTTGCATGCAGGTGTGTGTGTGTAGATCATTTCTGTCTGATACAAAAGGGATTGAGTGTGTGTGTGTGTGTGTGTGTGCGTGCGTGTGTGCGTGCGTGTTGCACATCACAGTGCAGCTCCAGAGTGCCATCTATGGGGACAGACGAGCTGAGATGATGGAGCTGCATGCAGCTTGAGCGACTGCAGGAGCAACCTGAGTCACTGTTAATGTTCAGAAATAAGACTTTTAACATTGACAGACACGTGTTTAATGTCTCCAATTATCATTCTATATTATTTTATAATGTATGGAAACAGTAGAAATTATAATTTGTATATATAAACATGGTGCAATTGTTTCCATGACAACGGAACAAATGAAATAATCACCCATTTACGAACCAGTTGCAGCTATTTCACCACTTACACTCGTGTTCCATGTCTTGTGTTCCACACACATGTGAAAGCCTTTCTGCATCACACACTTTCAACCCACCACCAATGAACACATACGTGGACAGCACCTTGTTCCTGTGGTTACACCGGTTACCCTTGAAAACTGACGCAGTTTCAAAGATGGAAAATATTTTCTTACAGCAGCAGGTCAGAAAAAAAAATCCTCGAATTCTGGTGTGAAAACAGAGCACTTATCAGTGAGTGAGTCCCGTCTGTGACGTGATTTCAGATGAGAGAGGGTCATTTTATTCAGCGACCCCACTGTCCGTTACTCATAACCTGTGGATTATCTCTAAAGGCTTTCATAATAAGCATGGTAATCACATTCTTACCAAACTCCACAAACACATTCATTTTATCTGAACCATCTACTCACCGTTTGGACTACGTTTCCTTCCCAGCAGGCAGCCGCTGCAGCCTCACGAGTGCCTGGCTGACCTCTGAGATATAAGTTTAAGAAAGTGTAGGGAAGTTTAAAGTGCTTCTGTTTTTACTCCCACAGACGAATTCTACCTTTTATTACAGCGCTTCTCTCATAAACTCTCAATTATTCAGGAGCTCTGAAAGTACAGTAGAACAGCGAGGATGTGATAATGCAGAGATCTGGTCTTCATCCGCAAGAGGACTTTGATGTCTTTTCCTCATCCAAAGAAGAGGAAAGACACTTCAGACTGAAAACTGAATTTCTAACAGCGATATAATCACTTCTGATAAGAATGAGGCTTTATTCTCTTGCTGCCTCAGCTTTCTCATCACTTTCTGACCTTATTTGCCCACATACACACTAGGGATGCCCTGATGATATTTATCGATCGCGATTTTGAATGTCACGATGAACGGATTGTAATGATTTTAATAATCGCGACACTTGGGGATGCGGAAATATCGAGCCAGTGACGAGGCAGAGTAGCAGAGGGAAGCAGTTTGACACCATTGTTTCCACCAAATAAACAAATACGGGACCTTTTGGGCTCCATGAAAACCAACCCGGATGTTGTGATGAACAACAAACTTCCTGTCTACAAACCCTGATGCAGCCTGATGCAAGTCACAAGTAAAGGACTAGTACATCTTCAAAATATCCAGCCCTCTGTGCCAAGGTAATAGATATTTAACACCAGAAACGATTAATGTCGCCCGAAGTTCACAGTTCACAGTTGAGTCTTACACATATGTGCTCAGTTT
>CAAKHB010002023.1:0-15789 GCA_901007665.1 Aeoliscus strigatus | reverse complement strand
TTAAAAAGGCGGGATACAGAATAGTGGCAGAACAGCAATTTGATTTGTCTCACGAGCAAGGAGAATCTGTTTGCTTGAGATTTCTTCAAACTCTTGTTTGTTTTAATTTTGTCAAGATGGAAAAAAGTATGCAGCTGTGTCCATCTTCTTTTATTTAAGAAGTAATTTCCAGAATTAATTTCCAAGATTTAATTTTCCAGAATCACAGCGGTTTACTTGTGTACGGCTTACTCGTCCCGCCACTCCAGGTAAGTATATTCATTGTTTTTAATAGTAACTTTGTATGTCGCATTGAATTGTTGTTATTGTTGTTATTACTCTTCCGCAAGAGATGGAACTTTGGATATAAATAACAAGCAAAAAGTCAATGCGTTATGCGTTTGGTGCATGATGCTCTATGTATACTGTTTGAACGGCATAATATAAAGTATCTAATTTATGTATAGATACACTGGCTGTGATCAGCGCAACACCATCGCTCAACCGGCACGTTTAGTGCAGTATCATTATGTGTATAATGTGTGCATACTAATATGGATACTAGTCTTTAGCATCAACTCAAGCCAAGCCCCTCGTGTGAGACGTGAGAGAAGGTGAACCCCGTCTTTTCGACTAGCCATGTTTGGGTGAAATCATGAGCGAGGGCTTTTCCTGAATGTTTATCTCACCATCCAAAGAGCTTAGAGTGCGTGGTCACCCGATCTGACCAAGCCCAGAAGCAGCCATTCCCATTTGCGAACGCTGATGAGCTGACAGACAGTCAATTAGCGAGGGGTAACAATGTTGCTGTACAAGATAAAGGGGTATTGTCAACGTTTGGTCATGTTTTTATATCGTTTTTATATATATTTTATATATCCAAACGTTTTCATGGTCAACGTTTTCTGAAAATAAATGAAATCTTGTCAAACAGTGAACCTACACGGTATTGGATCACAGCCTGACGAAAGACCCGACGGCCCAGCATCACCTATTCTGATACCCGAGACAGAGGTGTCTGACAATAGCGTTGCAGACAGTCAGACATCGTACGGTAAGAATATGTTGTTATATTTAAGAACATTATATTTTCATCAGTGTCGTTCATTCATACTGTACATATGTCTATCCTCACCAGTGTTGAGTGGTTCAGACGACATCGATGTCCCTCCCAGCCAAGAGCGTTAGCATCATACGTAAACAAACTCAAGTCACCATATTTTCCTCCTCTCATAGTCTTTATCTGCGTTTGCAGGACAAAGCCGTTTGAATTTACTGCAGAGATCTCTGGGACAGGGGCCCACCCCCTTTTCACAACACAGACAGCATGATGGTCCCGAGGATCAAACCGGCTTCAACACCTTGTCGCACTACTCCTGCCGCTGAACGATGATGGCATGCACCATATCCCAGCCCTCAACCCCTTGACGGTGGTTCACATCTTCACCAATTTCAAGATATGTTAGATTGCTTAGTGCAGTCAAACATGTCTATAATGGCAGATAGCACATTGGAGCTAGTCGTCCAGGTGGTGCGTAGCCCCCGAGGAGGAGGCGGTTCAAAACGAAAGATCTGCTAGCCGATGAAAATTATCAGGAAAAAAGCTCGCTGGCTGCATATACAGTACATATTGATTTTGTCCACACGGTGGCAGTAAAGGCCAATTATTCACTGTGAGATTATTTGTGCTGTGAAAATGTCTGAGAAGACCATTTGTCTGATTAAATGTTTGCTGCTCTGTCTTCAACATAAACTCAAGTACTGTGTGTCCAGTTAATAAAAAATTAGAGAACTCAGATGACTCAACTGATGTGTTGGAAATTCTTGAGGTATTTTCAACACTTTTGTCTTCCAACTTGACGGGAGGAGCCTCAACAGGTGCTTCTGCGTCTAAATTAAACCCTGTCAGCTCCGATTTCAAAATAAATCTTAAAGTTAGAGTGAATGCACCCTGAACAAACAGATGGCCCTTTGACATAGTTTGACACTGGATTGTATTTACTTACCTCTGAAACTAGATCACTGAAACACCAGTTGGATTTTTTTTGTCTTACTTTCTTACTTTCAGTAGTTTTTCACACGTAATATCAATTTTAAGACTTTTTTTTTTTTTTTTTTAAATCACAACAATGCATAACTGGGATTAAATTCCATGAAACTTTATTTTGAAAGTTTCGCCTGTGGCTGTGCCCCGGTTTCTGTCGGTCTGGTGCTGTTGTTTGATGCCCCACGTGTGACTATGAGCTCAGCAGACTTCGGGTCAGGGTGGTCGAATGGGGACCTGACACAAATGGCCAGTACAGGTAATAACCGTCAATGTTACCTTATTTAAGCGTCTGTACATTGATTCAAACTTCCGATAGTTTGAGTCGGTGGAGTGGAGATGATGGACTTTGTTTTGTTTTTTTTTAAACCCATTATTTCATTCTCATGTACGGCTCAGATATTTCATAAGTTCATTTTCAAGTGTCTTTCAAGTATTTGAGATTTCATCATCCATCAGTGCTGATACAGAGATGATCCTTCAGCCTGCTTCCTATGGAAAAGTCTACGTGAAATGGAATCATGTCATTTCTGCAGGTGTGTGTGTGTGTGTGTGTGTGTGTGTGTGTGTGTGTGTGTGTGTGAGTGAGAGAGAGAGAGAACCAATGACAGACACATTTAAAACAAATCTACAGAAATGTCCTGCAAAACAATGAAATAAACCCAGTGTTTATTTTCTGATGACCTGTAAATGTAGTTAATTCACAGATTATACACTTGTCTGATGTGTACATCTGTTGGAAATACCCACACATACATCGTATGAACAGGTCGAACCTCCAGGAGACATGATCTTTTCAGAGTTCATTTTAAGACCCTTTTCTAGGCACCACATATGTCTGTCTTTTCTCCAGCTCAGGTGTGAGTCTGTCTGCACTCCCTGTAGCATTAATCATTAATACGAGTGACATGTCGGCCGTGTCTTTGACCTGCAGCTTGGGGACGCTGAACCCAACATGAGTGATGTAACATGACTTCACATCACTGCAACTCTCTCTGTTTGTGTTCATCATGACCCAGCCTTGTTTCCTTCCCTCCCCAGGAGTGTGTTGCGCCAGCCTTCAGGAGCCTAAAGCCCTGATGAAGATGGGCCTTAGCATGGTGCTCATTGGCCACGTGAACTTCCTGCTGGGTGCGCTGGTGCACGGAGTGGTGCTCAGGCACATCAACGTCCACAAGCAGGCCCGTGCCATGGAGTACGCCATCTCCAATGTGGTGGCTCTCACTTCGGGACTGGTGGTGAGTGTGTGAGCTCATGTGATCTTCAGTCATATTTCTGTAAAATGTCCCTGGAGACATTCTGTTCTCAATGTTCACTTGCTCCTTTTCAAACTATCACACCAAACTGGCCCCCTCCTTAGGTCACAACCTGTTTCCCTGGAGATTCTTGAGTTCTTCGTGGTGCATATTCAAGAAGCCCCTGGAAAAATTACCCCAATTCCTCAAATTTCCGTCTTTTCAGTCATATTATTGTAAGCTGAGATGTGTTCCTCTGCATAGTTTTGGTTGAAGCAAACCGTTGTTACAGTAATTGTTACCCTCCAGTCTGTTCATGCCTCTCTCCCTGTTCACTGGGTTTCTTTACTGTTTTTGACTTTTCTCTGACAAATCTGGAGAATGTGTGTGAAAATTCCATCCACACTTCTTCATTTTCACCACATGATCGGGGGAGTTCCTATTAAAGTGTGTGTATGTTGGCAAAAAGCAGGATTTTGAGTTTCTCTGGTACACGTGCGAGGTCAATTTCAAACAGCTTCAACAAACTAAAATAACAAACCCTCAGAGCGCTTAAACTCTCACTGGGGTGGTGACAGAAACCCTTCCTCACGTGCTGGTGTGGGACTGTCAGCGATGTCTGGTTTGGGTGGTGGCTGCTGTCCGTCACGTTGCCAGAGCAATTAACACAAAAGTGTTTGACATCTTCTCTCCACAGGGAATCGTTGTCGGTATCCTGGCTATTATCCTGTCCAAAAACAAAAAGAGCAGATGTCTGGTGAGTGTCACGGTTTCATTTGTATGCAGCAGGAAAGCGTGTTCAGTGTGATGTGACAGCTCCTCCGTTCGTCCTCTGTTTGCTCCTTCAATCTGCCACCGACGTCGCCACGCGTCTCTCCGCTCTGTCTTCTTTTCACTTTGTTGTTTTCATGCTCTCTCCGTTCATCAGCTCTTGTCTCCGCTCTGGTCACGAGGACATAAGCGGTCTGAGAGACCTTCAGGTTTTAACGTTGGTCAGCCTCGGTGCTACATTTGTTACTACGACTACCGTCATACGTTGAGAAAAGCTGAAAGCTGACAAGCATCACTAGGTTCCTCTACCTGGTGTGAAGAAGGCGCTAGAAGAAGGAGGAAACGTCCAACATCTAGGAGGAAGAGAAAATGTTGAGTTGAGCAGTTGCTGCTGTCATTACGGTAATCCCATTCGCTCTGTTGTCAGAAGCCAGCCACCGTAACGACAGCAACTTGGCTGTGAAGTGCAACGTGTCAACTTTCAGGAACCGATCGATGATTTCTCCTTCTCATACAAACAAAAAGTAATGACAGGGTTCAGCCTGAAGTGAGGAAAACTTTCATCCGCATGAATTCAGTTTGTCAGTGATGCTGCAGTGGGTTCAGGAGCTACAAACTCTGAGTTTTCAGTGGAACCTGCTCCAGACCCTCCTGTACTTTCCACTGTGTTTATTCAGTCAGCTGTCGTGCTGCTCAGACGGGACGGGCGAGGCAGTGAACCGAACAGAACGAGTAGGCTCCGACAAACCTGCCACGATAAACCACTCCCGTTCTCCTTTTGTTCGTCAGCACATCCGTGACCTGGGCAGGGCTGTGACATCCCGTCTGTCATGTAAACGGCCGTCTGAAACATCTCAGTACTTTTATCAGTGTCTGCTGGTTCTAACTACTTGTACTGTCCTGGTGAATTTGTCATTTTTATCTTTGCAAAATGTGTTCACCACACGAACCTGTGGACTAGAACCAAACCACGCCGCTGACATGAACGGGTTCTTCATACCTTATCGGTTAAAGGCCTCTTTTGTTCTGCCTATAGCTCTTATGTCTTTCATATTGTTCTGCTTTGTATTATGGTTCCTCACTGATCCCAGTGAAGGTCCAGGGGCTCGTCCCAGATCGGCACCGATAAACTGAGATCGACGGACATATATACAGTACATAGATATATAGAGAGCGACAGATACTTCTATTAACCTCCAAGAGAAATTAACAATTCAAACATGATTTAATTGAAACATGAAACGTGCGCAAAAAATACAATGTGAAAATACAAAAGAAAACTGCAGTTTTTGGCTCCAAGTGCATCAAAGTAACTTCATGCTCGGTGTTTCTGTTCTGTTCTTTTCTTAGACCTGGTCGCTTTTCAGTGTCAGTCTGGCCGCGTCACTCATGGCAGCGGCTTCAGCCATCGGACTGTTTGTCTCTGTGGTGAGGACCGTCGTTCACGGCGGACGGAGCCTCCTGACTCACTGCCGCTTCCCCGATGCCATCGGCTACTCCAGCATCACCAACGAGTGCCCTTTCGACCCCACACGTATTTATGTGAGTGTGTACAACAGACCCAGGTAGTTTGACCTTTTGTTCTGTACACAGCTGAGCGTTGTCACGACTGTTTATGCCGGAGAGAACAAGGAGACTGTGTGCGTGCGTGCGTGGAGGGTGTCTGCCATTTCTGTCACTCAGTCCGTCACACTCGAGCTGGTGGGCTGGTGGCACAAATGTTGACCTGACCCCGTCGCTCCACTTCGGGCCGCGTCCCGTTCCAGTGTCCTGCAGCCTGGCAGACGGCTGTCAGGCCCGTCGAGCAGCACGCGCATCAGCACGACTCTGGCATTTTAACGGAGCTGGCAGTCTACAATTTGTCACTTCGCTGACCTTTGTCTCATGGACCTTATTTATGACGTTGCTCAGAACACCAGCGAGTGCCAAGTGACCGCAAATGTATAAAGTACACATTCATGCAGAACAAGCAGCTGATGGTTGGTCACACTCTGAATGAGGTGGGATGGAGTTGTGTATCGTGTGACATGCAGAGTTCAAAGGTCATTCTGACGGCGTACCTCAGCTGCAGTGAACGTCAAATGCGTTGCCAGATCTTCAAAAGTCTTCCTGAACCACAAAGAAGTTCTGACATCTCAAAAAGCAGTTTAGCATGAACAGGGCATGTGACTGGTGAAGAATAGGAGTAAATAAATATTTAGTTCAGTGGTGAAAAATCTGCTTGTAAAATTACAGTATATTCATAAAGACTTTGGAGTGAATGGACTCAGGATGTGTCACATGACACAGCTGGAGCTCATCTCCCGCTCAACGTAGAAACCATTTATGTGGTTTAAATAAAAAAATCACATGGAGCGAAACAGGTTTCAAAGCCTCAGGTTAGCAACTGGCTAACAAGCAAAATGACTTTGTGAGGAGTGAACTTCCAGTTGAACTTCTAGTAGTTTAAAATCTAAAATAAAGTGGTTAAGTTAAACTAAAATGTATGTAAACTGGATTCAAATGTGTTTGACCAGCAAGATACTTTCTCTCCTTGTTCTGTTCCCTTTTTCATTGAATAAATTATCAGAAAGGACTCACCAAAAGTATCAGCTGACTAATGGTTGGACCTCCACCACGGCTGCCATCATAAAAATAATCGGAAATTGTGTTTTGGGTTTTACATTCCAATTCCAAAGAATCTTCCAACCCTCAACTTAGTTTCTCTTGATAGTCTGCGAGTCAGCACATGGGACAAAAGGCAGCTCCTTTTCTTTGAATCCCCTCACACACACACACACACACACACACACTCTCTCACTCCCAGACGTGCTGTTGTGATGCTACGGTGCTCAACGGCTGTCTGGGTGAAAAACGAGGGTCTGCATCACACCATTAAACAGCCTGTGTCCTCTTTTATGTGGAGCTCTTGTCTGAGTCCAGCTGGTTTTCACCACTAACAGCCGCCTGCTCTCGCTCTCCAGAGTACCACTCTGATCCTGTGGGTCCCTCTGATCGTCACTTGTGTCATCCAGCTGGTATTTTGCGCCCGATGCTTTTCTGTGTGCGTCTCATTCCTGGGACTGGCGTGTTGTCCTCAGAAGAAGAGACCCAGAGATGGCAGAGCGGTGAGATTGTGACGCTTCAGATTGAGCTTTGCTCTCGAAATTGAATTGTCATGAGCGATATTTTGAAATGAGATACTCTCCATGCTTAGATCAACGTGGTAAGGCCGATAGAGGAAGCACCTCGAAGCACGAAGCTAAGACACTTCGCTGAACCTGCGTCACGCTTCTCTGAAGCTCCAGGAAGTTGTAACGAGCCAAGAAGACCAAATACCGAACCTCCATGTCAGCTGTGTCGACCTCCCCCGCAGCACCGAAGTCTTCCTCCCTCAGAGAGGCGGCCTCTTCGCCAGCCGTACGATGAAAGGTCGGGTCGAGAAACCAGGTTCAGCAGCCAGCAAAGGCCATCGGAGCAACACCAGCTGCTGCAGAGAGGAGCACTGGACAGGTCCAGCTTCTGGATTTAGTGTCTGACGTCATCTGGAAAACGGAACCGTGGGCTGTGAGCTGCCCTTCTTGGATTCGTCCCAACCCTTTCCTCCTGTTCAGTGCTGCTTGAACCTGGTCTGTGACTTGACCACAGCGCAGAAACTGACTCCAAAGATGATGACATGCTGAGAGTCAGGTGAGAGGATATGAACTGGTGACGTCCCAACCAGGAAATCCTGTGCCGTTCCCTGATCAATATGTGATTGTATTATTTCCTCCTCAGTCAACCCATAGAAGAGTGATGTCTGTCTGACAGTTCATGGAACACTTCTTTCCAAACGTCCATATTCTTGCCTCAGACAGTGTTTGTCTGCTGCCTCTGGTGTTTTTGTGGCTGGCAGACAAATGCACAGTGTGCTTGAGAGGGAACAGGTTTTTTTTGGTTTCAAGTGAAATTATTTATTATCCAACTAAATAAACGTTTTTGTTCACATTTGCGATTTGAGAGTTTTTTGCTTTAACCAGACTCCTCATTCTAATTACAGTATGTTGTAATGTCAGCACTGAGTCACCTGACAGGACTGACTGGTTGGTCCCGCAGACACCCTGACAGACTGGTACACGTTCACACACTTCATGTCAGCGAGCCTACAGCTTCACGGGACAGTCATGTTTAGCTGTCACCAGGCGTTACGCTGAGCTTCATTTGAGAAAGAGCCTACACATGCAGCTTTGAAACACGTTTATTTATCTTTTTTTTTAATTTCAGGTCCAACAGAACAAACATGACATCCTCATTTGAGGTTTTCATGCAACAGAAGAAGGGGTGGTGGTGCTTATGTATCCAACACAAAGTACAAGTTCATTAGAGGCAGTGAGAATTGCAAAGGATTCAACTTTTACGTAGGGAGCTGTCGTTTCCGATCCGAGAGAGAGAGAGACACTGAGGTCCACCAAGTGACAGGTTGGAATGCTTTTGTGCAAACTGACTTGATGTCATGTGGCTGCAACTGCACCAGCTCAGCTCTCTGACTCGTGCCTGCTGCTCCGCGCCGATGCTGGCAGAGGTCGTTGAATATTAAGCATAACTTTATTGACAGTCATCGTAACTGTCCTATTTGATGGCAGCTGGAATTATTCAGGTGATGGGCACAAGAGTTACCCCCTCCCCCGCCCCCCATGTTCCACAGCATGTGGCATACAGCAGGCCCGTACTGTTCAGAAGTTGTTTGTTCGGGTTTTATGGAGTCAAGTAAATCATAGCTAGAGCAGTGGACTTTAACAGGAAACTACTTCTGTAGGAAATTGACATGAAGATAGGTCCTGCACAGTAAGTGCTTCAGAAATCCTGAAATGAAACACACGTGTTGCTCGTTGATCAGACTTGTTGAAGATTTTCAAACATTTCAGACCTGAACATGTCCTTACTGTGCAGTTTTTTTTCTGGTCAGTCATGGTTTGCCCAATGTTTAGCTACTTTACTAAACTGAATGTGCAGTTGACACTCACTGTGCATTCACGTTCTCTCTCCAACAAAACCTGCTACATGAGCGTTGCTGGTGTTGCTGCAGCCAACAGCCGTGAATGTGAGCACTAGATTGCTGCTGCTTGGTGTATCCATTCACTGGCACATACAACTAGTTTAAAATACTTTTAAAATATTTAAAATACTTTTTCATGCTCATTCATTAGAGTAACTCCAAAATCTTAATGAAGAGTTAAATTCCTAGTTCCTAAGATACCATACATCTGAAAACAAACTGAATCTGCCAAGCTCATGGAACGTGTCCCTTCATCTGACTGCTCGCTCAGCAGACTAATCCAGGAGGGTATGAAGCCATTCAGTGAGAGAGTGATGAACGAGCCCTTAGTGAGTTTTCTGTTTCTGTCTGGTACGGTGTCAGTGGAGCCTGCTGACCCACAAAATAATGTGTGTTACTGTTTTTCGTGGATTTCTTTTCGAATGGTTTGGTTCATAGGATCATGCAATAAAGTGACAGGGCACAACTATCTTAAGTTTACTGCTCATTTATAAAGAACTTCAAAAGACTTAAAATATAAATCAAGAAACAACACAACATGATAATACTGTAAAATTTAGCCTGGAGCTTTCCGTGCATATTCACATGCACACAAACACATTCACACTAAAAGCACCATCGTACTTTATAAACACATGGTGACTCAAATGTGTTACTGATATTCATCCAATGCATTTTGGGATTTCTTGTGTGAGTCTTTGTTCCACTATTTCATACGCTACGTTAACAACCCCCCAAACCCCGGAGATCGGCCTTCACTCACATGTTGTCTCTGAAAACTGGAAAATCTTCAACATATCAAAGTAAAAACACGACGACAAGAATCCAAATTAGTAAATAAAATGACGTAAAGAAGGAAAACCATATATGCAAATGAAAACCAAAATCAACAATGTTGAAGTAGATAATAAAAATAAAAACCCTTTACTGATCTGTTCTTAGGTCACGAACAGACGCTCAAAGCCCCGCCCACCTATCCAAACCAGATCAGGAGGCTACGCTACATAATACTGCCTTACAATGCCAGAGAGTGTTAAATGTACTTCATCTTGTGATATACAGACATACAGTATGTACATAATCTACATGTGAGATGCATCTCGAGATGTAAACAAACTAAACAAACAAAACAAACTTTGTCACGAGCTCCACAGAGATATTGTGGAACGTCAGCGGACGCCTCTGCTCATTAAAGATGTGCCCTTAATAATCCAAAACCTAAAAATGAAAACTAGACTCAGCCTCCATTCTTGCTCACACACACACACACATACATGCGCACAATCATGTACACTCACACACACAACGATGATATGAGAGATGAGAACCATCATGCATGGGTCGGAGTGTTCGAGTAGCAATAAGGAGGAGGAGGAGGAGGAGGAGGAAGGGCTTGTGACGAGGGAGGGTTCAGAACTGGGAGGCGGAACTGGGGTCGCACTGGAGTAGCCGGACGATGGACGGGTCACTTTTGGCACCTTTGATGAACTCCTCCAGAGACAGTTTGCCTGCAGGCGACAGAGAGGGAGACAGTGTGTTTTTTTGTGTTTTTCTTTGAACCGCACTAACTACGACAAGATGTGTGTCATGTTCTTCTCCCCAACCGCCTTTAGGTCGATTCTATTTTCTCTACAAACACAGAAACGACGCTCCAAGAGCTGGAAAGTCACATGACACAAAACAGTCGAATCAGAGTTGTGCACGTGCACGTCTTTGCGACACCTAGTTCCACACGTTACGTATGTATTCCGTAGTTACGTACCCTACACTGCAGGTTTGATCAGGCTATACCTGCAGTCACATGTGACATCGCTGCTTAGATGGATGGTGGAAGTCGTCATAGATTCTGTCTGTCTCAGCTAAAAAAAATGCATTTGCACTGTGTTTTTCCTCCAGAACACAGCGAGTACAAGAGTCACCGGTGCTGCTGCCGCTTTGTGCTGACGAAATAAATCATAAGATAAATGCAGGGTGACGTTCGTTCTAGAGCATCATTTCCAGTAATGATTGCATTTCAAAGATTATCTACAGGTTCATCAATTCACACACACACACACACACACACACACACGTCCTCCCTTACCATCATTATTGAGGTCCATTTGTCTGAAGATCTTATCCGTCCTCTTCTCTGGTGTGGATTCATCCTCTGGCATCTTCATCACAGATGACACCATCTTGTAGATGGCCTGAGAGACAGATGACAGAGAGCATGGGTGATGGGGGATTAGTGAACTGAAGTGGTGAAGTGGTCAGTGGTGACCCATTAAGAAGACTCTGTAGGAGATGTCTGAAGTCAGGAAGTAAAGATGCTTTTTAAATGTCGACTGATCATTCACTGACATTGTTTCTCTGGGCAGCTTTGCCACAAATACCCAGCACACACATCGATCGTGCTCTTATGTGCCAGCAGGACTGGGATGGGGTGGGGGTGGATTACCTGCAGAGCAGGGTGTATTGATCTGATGCATCTGTACGTGTGGGCTGATATGACCACTGTTTTCCCCTGACAGTATTAAATTAACCTGCGAGTGAGCGCAGAGTATCAGTGTGCCTCATTAGCTTACATACCCATTAAAGCCCCTCCGCTGGGGGAGGAAGGGTGTGAAACAGACCGTACTTCAGCGTAGCAACAGCTGTACCACCCCCATGTATCCCCTGTGCTATGCAAAGAGCAGATATAAAATAAAGGTAAAGTTGATATCGAACTGAAGGAAAAGAGGAACATGAACAGGTCTTATATAGTCGTAGTACTTTTTCACTGATTGTCTGACAAGTGGTTGTTGCCTTTGTTTGTCCTGTTTGTTCTGTGTTTATGTGGTTTTGTCTCCCCCTGTCTGTGCCGGTGAGTTTGTTTGAGTGTCGGTGATCTGGTCTGGGTCCTCACGCTCGACTGCTCTGATTGTACCGACAGTATCTCGCCTGGGGCCCGTTCCAGAAAGCAGAGAAAAACTCAGCCCCTGGTCTCATTTTATCCATCGTGGTCACTGAATTCAAAGTCAATTCAAATATGACAATTTTAAGTTGATATCTGTGTGTTTATGTGAAAATACAACGGAAAACAGAAGATTTTTTCCTCAGAGTTTTCCTGTTCAGAAAACAATCAGTATAATTTTTGTATATATATGGATATCATATTGACAGCACTCAAGATGCCTTATACTAATTGTCTTTAATCACTGCAGTTTAATACTGCAGTTTTCATTGTGGTGAACTTTAGTAGAGTACAACTGTTGAAAGATGGAATCATCCTTCCGTTCCTGTGTCTGGACAAACAAATGTTTCCATGTTGACACACTGTTATCATCACAGAAAGAAAAGATCATTCCTCATGGTGGAATTATGTCCGACACACATCTCCTGCACATGTCTCAGTGCATGTCTATATATCAGGGAGTGTGTGTAAGGACAGCCAGTGGTGTTATAACTATCACGACAATCTCTCTCTCTCCTCTACACGATGACACAATGAGAGGCTCCCCTCATCTGACGGTGTGTGACCTCACTGACCTCAGGGATAATCTCAGAATTCTGCACACTCAGGGATAAAGTCCAGTTAAATTTAACTTTCTAATCCATGACAAGCCAGAGACACACACGAACACACACACACACACGCAAAAGCAAAAACATGCGCATGCACGCACACATATGCACATAGACATGCATGCACGCACTATTGTGTGTTTCAACATATCTGTCTGGTGTGTTTCTCCTCTTCGACAGTAGAAGGATTACAGGCGGCACTCATGTACGATGGTACTTTCTGTCGTGCTAACTGCTGCCAATATTTCACATTAAGTCCATCTGAGTCTTTACATGTCGAATCCTCTTTATATAACTGCTGAGCAGCATCATGGACTGTGTGTGTGATTTTTCTACAGAAGAGTTTCTGGAAAATTCATGGATGCAGTGAGAATACTGCAGTGGGACTGCAGATTTATTTATGATTTATTTATTCAAGCTGCTTGTGTATGGACAGAAATGTATGTCTTTAATTTGCAATATAAAAAAAGAATTTGCAAACAAAACCTAGTTTTGCAAATATATTTTGTTTGCAATTCAACGTGTATTTTTTTTTATTTGGGTATTCATAATTTTATTTGCAGCAGTTTTGCGGGGTTAAATTGTAGACAACTGGACGTCTGGTTTACTTGAAGACGTTTCTCCACTCATCCAGAACCTTCTTCAGTTCTGAACAGACTAGTGGGGAGTCCTGCTACTAATACTAAGTTGGGTCGTTACCTCACACAAAGGAGTGTTGGTATCAGGTCCCCCTCCCTGGCTGTCAGTCGTCTGAGGGTCGTTAAGTCGTTAGCTTATCTGAAAGGGGTGTGAGTTTCGGGTCCCCCTCCATTGTTGTCAGAGTCACCTGTGAGTCGTTGGGTCACTGAGTGGTTGGAGCTGCAGGTATCTGAATGGTTTTTGATCCTCTTGGGGAGAGATCCTAAGACTGCATTGTAAGTGTTAGATAAATTGTGTCTTAGGCCCCCTCCCCTGTTGAGAGAAGGTTTCTCTAATTTAACAAAAATTGCCTCTTTACCTCCTCTCTGAAACCATCGGTCCTCCCTGGCCAAAATGTGAATGTTGTGATCCTCAAAGGAGTGACCTTTGACCTTTAAGTGTAGGTAACGAGTCAACTTAGTATTAGTAGCAGGACTCCCCACTAGTCAGTTCAGAACTGAAGAAGTTTCTGGATGAGTGGAGAAACGTCTTCAAGTAAACCAGAAGTCCAGTTGCCTATTTAATCCAGCAAGACACCATGACCTGGATGACTGAGAACCGTCACAGACATTTGTTTGCAAAGTGAAGATACACATTTCACTCAGTATGGGAATGAAGGGGTTCAGGGTGCTTTGCTGGAAGACAGTTTCACTATAAAAGAAATGAATTTGTTAAATTAGCTAATTTGGCTCAAATTAACAAAATGAATAATATAAAAGAAAATAAAACACAGTGATATAATTATTTCCTCACCTGTACAATCTCCAGCATCTCTTCACGGCTGATGTAGCCATTCCCATCCAGGTCGTACATGCTGAAGGCCCATTTGAGCTTCTGCTCCAGCTTCCCCCGTGACGTCACACTCAGGGCGATGATGAACTCCCGGAAGTCTATTGTCCCGTCGCCGTTGGTGTCAAAAGTTCGGAAAACGTGCTCAGCGAACTTGGAGGCGTCACCATATGGGAAGAAATTGGCATAAATCTTCTTGAACTCCTCCACATTTAGAGTTCCACTTGGGCAGTCCTTCAAGAAGCCCTGAGGACAGAAGAAGAAATAACAAATCACTGTTACATCACAACCCAACGACACAATGCACGTGTTAATCTTGCTTACGTGTCAAAGCAGCTTCCTGGTAGACAAGTGGTCAGGCGAGTTTTTTTCCAGTATTTAGGATTCATTTTATTTTTGCTTTTGTGATTGCTCTTATTCCTGTCTTACATTTCTATTCTTGTGCTGTGTTAAGTTTCAGCCGTCTGGTCCCTGGTTCATGGGTCATTCAAAACCTGAATGACCCATGAACCAGGGACCAGACCAGAGTGTTTTTATTCCTTCATGAATTTGTTTTTCTTGTCAGGGTCACATCCTCTCCTGGAACCTTTAGAGACCTTTGTCCCTTTGTCTTCATAAATTCCCTCGTGTGACTGAAGTCAGGGGTCCGTTGCACAAAAGTAGGGTTCCGACATCGAGCATAAAGGACTGAGCAGAGTTCAACCAATGGTAAACAAGAACATCCACGCTCAATCGGTTGCACAAAACCGACCAGGATGACCAGATTCTTCAAGCTGGTGAAACCAATCCTCTGATCACATGACTAAAGTCAGCTGCCTTCACAAACAGCAGTTACTGGAACCTCTCGTCTCACAAGTTCCTTGAATAGACCTAGCTGTTCGATCACAGATACACGAGTCACCCTACTTTTCCCCTTCTGAGGTGGAAATCCTCATGGAGGCTTACGAGGAGGTAAAGGAGCAAATCAAAAATAAACGCAACACCACCATGTGGCCAGGTATTTCTGACCTTCTGAATGTGTAAGTAGTGAACAATTACACACTGACTTCTCCGCTGAAACCATCACAATCTAAATAGCCAACAATAAAACATGGTGCAGTGGTCGGTATCATCACCTCAGACTGTTCTGCTTTGGGATCTCACATTGTCGAGGTTAGATGTTTTCAACTGAAGTTCAATGGCAGAGACACTTGCTGTGAATATACGTTAATATATGACCTACACTGGCAGAGGGATTGTTAATTCAGTTCAAACTGGCCTCTCGTGTTGTTTGTGCTGTTATCTGTTCATCTGTTGTGTATGGATTTGTCCTGCATTTATTTCAGTGCACAGACATGCAGACAGAACGGAGCTGATGGTTTAACTGATGTCATTTATCCTTATCCAATAAAAGAACACCATGTTACACCTTAAAATACATTTGTATTTAAAGAGGATGGGATGTGTATTTTATGTATTTAAACTATCTAATAAATTCTCCAATGATTGCAACATCATCAAAAATAATTTATCTACTGTGCCTGAAATGTTCCCACAGTAGGTCTAGGTGAATGTGATAATATTGGGTAGTGGTCAGTGGAATAACCCCAGGGCCAAATGGAGTCCCCTACCGGGTTTATAAAAGCGCACCTGATATTCTAAAGTTCTTGTGGAGGCAACTAAGAATTGTGTGGGAGAAACAGTTTATTCCCAGAGCCTGGGGTAGGGCCGGTGGGGTTCGTAGGTCCTTAGAC
>CAAKHB010002022.1:26760-55267 GCA_901007665.1 Aeoliscus strigatus | reverse complement strand
CTGTCAGAGCACCAGAGTCAACTGCTGTGAGATGATTCTGTTCTGGTCCGTCAGCCTGCATCCTGTCCATAAACACATGGACGACATCACTTCTGGCTCTGGGACTTTGTGCTCTTGTTGTCTGGTGGGAGCAGAGTGTGTGTGTGTGTGTGTGTGTGTGTGTGTGTGTGTCACCGTCACTCATCGGAGCGGGACCAGTTCTCTGAACCAGACGTTTTCTTTCCTCGTGTTCTATTTGTCCTTTTTGGGTCCTGGGCTGTGTCGTCACTGACGTAGTAACAAACACACGACGCAGCTCCGACCTGCCGGCGTGAAAATGTTGGAGGAGGGAAAAACTCTCTCATGTGGTGGTGGGGGTTCCATTGTGAAACCCCTTCCACACCTACGTGTGCTCGTCCTGGAGAACGCTCAGATGGTGTTTTCACGTTGTTGTTGAACATCTGAGACAGAACGTCCTCCCACAGACACGTTGTCGGTCGGACCGTGGCAGGGACAGTGGTCTGACATGTGGGTGTGTCACTGACGTTGCTATGGATACACGCCTACATGAAGCGTTCCCGTGCCCTCCCCTCTCTCATCTGTCCATTCCTCTAGGTGGTCCTGGTCATTTGGACAGTTGGGATGTGTCACTCATCAAAGACTGTTGGAACGATGGAGACACACCCGACTGAAGTTACACAACAAACTCAGTCCACTGAAGGAAGATGACAGCATGACTCAGCCAGTTCCATGACGTCCTCCTCGTTCGTCCCACCCAGAGAGGGGAAGGACTCAAGGAAAAGGTAGGAATGCACCGTGGAGGACCTCCTAAAAGTAGATGCTGGGATCAGTAGATACGCACCTGATGTGGGTGCTCAACCAAATAAAATCTACACGACGGGACTGTCAGAGGTAAAATGAGTTTATGAAGTAGTTAGCAGTGACATAGAAAATATAGACAGAGAAGAAGAAAATGATAAAAAATAAAAGAAAGATACAGATAGAAATCTGGATGGATCCAGATCATTGTTGTCATCACTCCAGGACCCGTCTGTACCTTCATCACAGAGTGTCACATACGGTTGGAGCTGCTAGGAACTCTGAGATCAATTCGTCTACATTAAAACGTCTGAGGTTGTTGCACAAGCACCCCCTAGTGGCCAGTTGAAACACCCACATCCCTGTTTGCATTAAGTGTCTGTGGACAGCAGTGTGTGTGCTGGTCACCCCCCCACACCCTTTACGGGCTCTAAAGGTCTGACTGAAAATAGTGTCGTACAGTACTGTGGTGTTGGTGCGCCCACACAGACTCGTCGTCATGATGGCCGACAAGGGGAGGGGCTCAGACATGGAGCGTGTTCACATTGACTGATGGACATGTGAGGACAGACAACGTCAATGACAAACAGTCCTGGGATCATTCAGGTACATGTCGGCCCCCGTCGCCAAGGGCTTCTACTGCCGCTCCAGACAGAGAGTCACCGCCCGACGTCAGCCCGTTTGTTACTGAATCAATCAACAGGTCCTGTTGGGATCAGGGCTCCTGTTGACGTGGTGATAACCACTCCTGGACGACTCCTGGTGACGGGTCCGTTTTCATCACAGGTTGGTTAAACACAGCGGAGAAGACAGAGGGCAAATCAGTGGTGTCCTAGAATAAACCCTCGTTGGAGTAAACGAATTAGGATCTGGAGAAGTCTTCAACCTCACCCGGCAAGAAATCAGAGGACTGCTCCTTTAACTGCCCTCGTCAGCCTCACATCCTTTAAAAACAGGGGCGTTGAACATATATGAAATATCTCATCGGCGTCATCGTGGATTTGTCTGATTCCATCGTTGTTTTATTACAACACGACCACATCTGTGGATGAACAAGACGACAACATCACACCTGCTGACATGGTGGACAGTTTGGACCATCGTGTCCACCATGGTGGTCAGTTTGGACCATCGTGTCCACCATGGTGGTCAGTTTGGACCATCGTGTCCACCATGGTGGACAGTTTGGACCATCGTGTCCACCATGGTGGACAGTTTGGACCATCGTGTCCACCATGGTGGACAGTTTGGACCATCGTGTCCACCATGGTGGTCAGTTTGGACCATCGTGTCCACCATGGGGGACAGTTTGGACCATCGTGTCCACCATGGTGGTCAGTTTGGACCATCGTGTCCACCATGGTGGACAGTTTGGACCATCGTGTCCACCATGGTGGACAGTCAAACTGACCAGGGTCCACGGTTCTAAAGGCCGTCGACATGTACCAGTGACAGACCAGTCGACCTGGCGATAGAACCCGACACCTCCTCCGGCTGAGCAGGAACCGATGGGTCCCAGACGGGGGGCCGTCCCAAGGACATCACCAGTCGCTGGTGTTGATGTGGTAAAACCACACGCGGCCCGTCGGGGGGGGTGGTCTGTGACACGGTGTCCTGATCCGTCTCATCTCCTCCTGGTGTCTTTGTGTCACATACAAAATGCCGACGCAGCCGTGGAGGAGGAAGTGATGTAATGGAGGAGAACAAGTGTGAGCTGGAATGGCCGAGTGGAAGAACCCATTCGAGTCGTCCTTGACCAACAACTTGTCCCCGGTCATGTCGACTAAAATGATGTAACGGTAAAAATACAGACGACCAAAACAAAAACAAAGGACATCTGACCACAAACACGTCCTCGTCCTGGAACGACGACCGTCCTCTGCTCATGTTGGGATGTTACAGACGTGGACACGGTGAAGGGGCAGCTCTCCACGCGTCAGCGTTACGTCGAGTCCTCCACCCCTTGAGCCTTCTTCGACGCGCTGCATGCTGACGGACCTTCACACTCATCTGAGCGGCTGAGTCGAGGCCTCTTGGGTCGTCTCTCCACCACCGTCGGTTGCAGGAACAACAGCGGACTGTCCAAGGGGAAGGTGAGGGTGCAGACCCCACAATCTCTGCTGGCCACTTTGGCCTGAGTCCCTTCAAGACACATAAGCAGAGGTGAGTGGACCAATCAGAGGAGTGAACGGCTGGAGGTCAGAGGTCAGAGGTCAGAGGTCGGACCACGACAGACCTGTGTTCCTGGATGCGTTCTGCAGCGTTTTCATGGACAGCTGGGTGCCGACCGTTCTGGTCTCGTGGGCTTCGGTCTGGGAACCCACATGCCTCACTGAAGGAGATATTGGACACTGGCTGCCGCTGGTGCCCTGAGCAGGAGGGGGAGAGAGAGACGCACGTAATCACAGCACCCACCATCAAACGACGCGACAAAGTACAAAAAGTCGAGTCTGAGGGGGCACCAGGGGGCACCAGGGGACACCGGGGGGCACCAGGTCCTTTGTCCTGGGTCGAGGCTTGTTCTGACTTAAGGAAATGACGTAATGGTGTTCGGGATGTTGTTCCTGTCGCCACTCCCCCACCCCCCCGCTCCGCCTGACGTGAATTACCTTGACTTTGGCGTAGAGGGACGGGTGGTTGACCCGGAGGTGCTGGCTCAGGTTGGACGTGTTCGAGCCTTTACACGCCACCTTCCGGCGGCAGCTTTTGCAGACGGGATGTCCGTCGTCCATCAGGACCCCCTGGGCATTTCTCACATAGCCGAAGTGATTCCATACGGCCGACGTGAGGCGCTTTTTGGGTGGAAAAAGTTCCGGCAGGTTGCTTCTCTCTGCCATTCGCAGCGCCGCGGTGGTTCTCCCGTGTCGGGGACGAGGTCGGAACGGTCCGCCGCCTGGCTGCGCGACCACTTCCGCTTCTCTGACGTCATAACGCCACAAATCTCGTGAGATACCGCGATTATTCCGTACGGCGTCCGTACGATGACAGGGGACATGTATGCAGAGATTCGCGCTCACGTTGAACACTGTCAGTCGAACAGAAAGAAATGAATGAAGGTTGTGTTTCCTCAGCCAGCGGAACATTTGATTTGACGTCCGGTTTGTTGTCTCCAGATCACTGTGAGCCACTAGTATCTAACTTTGGATTAGATCTTCTTATCAGATGTGTTCTGACTGCAGACAATGTGCGTCAATGATCCATTCCTGCAAAGACCGAATTTGTAGTCTGATGGAATAATAGTACACACATGAACATTATCAGTGTGTAACAACGATTAAAAGAACCACAACATGTGTTTTGTTGAACTTTTATTTACTGCTTGAGTCCCTCACAAACACTAACAGTTTGTTCTGGAACCTTCCTGTGAAAGGAAAACAAAGATCACGTGAGACAAGTGAAGGACGTGGAACTGCTGGGTATCAACACGTGTTGAACTCGACTGTGGCCCTGATGTCGGTCAGATGTTCACATGCTCAACGGTCACCTTGACGACCGTCTCCTGACGCGCTCATGTCTTTGTTTCCACCACAGCATCAGCTCCTCACACCTCCCACAGGGTCCGAGGAGCGTCCAGGGCAGACCAGCAGACTGGACGTGGGATTTCAGTTAGGTTTGACTGACAGCATTCAGTATGTTATGTTGGATCCTTAAGGGGGGGGGGTCTCTTCTGTATGGCGAATGAACATATGGAACACATTGTGGTTTTCATAACACCCCCCCCCCCTTTCCTCCAGAGACACATTCATGGTAGATTCAGCCTTCGACCAAACCTTACTGTAGTATTATTACCCTCTATAGTGTACTACCACACTGTACATGGTTATTACAACCCTCTATAGTGTACTACCACACTGTACATGGTTATTACAACCCTCTATAGTGTACTACCACACTGTACATGGTTATTACAACCCTCTATAGTGTACTACCACACTGTACATGTCTGGTGGTAGATCGTGTGAGGACACAGCCGTCAGCTGTCCAACTGGAAGACTGATCAGTGTGTGTCAGTAGTATTCTGTTACTAACCCCGATGGCCCTGGTGACAGCTCGCTATCATTCTAACGTATATGCCGTAATAGACACGCAGCTCCACTTCAGACATGAGGCTGTCAGGTTCTTGTTTGCCATCAAACAGTGCCATCAAACGTTAAATTCATTTCCAACTTTTTTTCCATCGAAATCAGACCCTGAACTTTTTAAAGTTTTAACATTGATTTTGTAGCACTGATTGAACAGGATTGGGGAATCCTGTTCAGTGTAAAACAAAAAATCTCTTAAAATATTCAGTGTAAAAAATCAAAAATCGACGACTCGTACATGAGACATAGAACAACAGTCTCCCTCTCTCTTTGTGTGTGTGTGTGTGTGTGTGTGTGTGTGTGAGACGCTAAAACACAGACCAGCAAGTACACAGTCACACTCAGTACACATTTTGGAAGTAACTTGCCCAACGCTGGCGGCAGACAACCATCTCGACTCGACCACATGTGTTCTAACTTACGAGTACTTTAGTTCCAGTTTATCATCAATGTGTCAGCGGCGTCATGACGTCGATGGACTCACCTGAGAAGGTGCAGTCTCCGGCGTCAGGTGCACCGGGAGAGGCACCGCATCGCCCCTCAGCACCGTCCTCTTCGCCAAGCCCATCTCGACCTGCATGATGTTGGCGAAGCAATGTCTGGGGAAATGCAGCTCGCACACTCCGGCTTTCGGCTGGACGTCGGTGCCCTTCGGCTGGCCAAGGGCGCGGAGCCACTGGCGTCTGACGTCTGGGTCCGCTGGAAACAGGTGCAGGCCAGAGACGGCTGTACAGCCGGGATACGAACACTGCCGAACCATTGGGGCTACCAGCTACGAAAAAAGCGAACGGACCCGAACACGAACGACTGTCTGAAACACACCAAGTTCACTAAGCTACAACATACAGCTAACGTACCTACAACTGTTTGGAAAATCTAACAAACTAAGAACTATCTTCATACTTGCAAACCCTCCCTATGTCCCCGGGAGACTCCCGAATTTCAACGCCCCTCCTGAGAATCTACCGGGGCCGCCATTCTACCGAATTTCACTCGATTTCCAACCGGACAACAATATTGCTACACCATCCTCCACCGGGCGCCTTTTCCGTCCGGACAATGATAACGGTGACACCTGCTTCTTCTTTCTCTTGTTGAATGGCGGTTGGAAAACAACGAATCAGTGCTTTACCGCCACCTACTGGTATGGAGTGTGGATCAAAAAGGCTAAAATAAAATAAAACAACAACACAGAACTTCTATTCTCCCCATTGAACCACCCACTCTAATAGGATACAACATTAATTGTCCTGTAACATGGCTCTGGGGTCAAACCTTAGCTTATTGTTTGTCTTTCTGCTTCACACCCTCAACAATGCACCATCACAGGCTCCACTGTTTCCGGTTGCCCGCATTTGTCACATTCCCCCGTGTTATGTTTTCCTGTTTTAACCAGTGTACCAGTAAGTGAAAACCTGAGTCCTGATATTCCGGTTTCATCTCTTCTGCCCCGTCCTGTACCTCTCATGTCTCCCACTTTCCTTTCGTAGAACCACCGTCCTGTCCTCCCTTCCTCCCACTGCTTTTGCCACCTACTCCTCCATCTTTGTTTGTTCATGTTCTTGATTTCTGATTTACTGATGCTAACTTCCTATTCTTTGATGCCTCCTTCGCAGCCTTATCTGCTGCCTCATTCCCTTTGACCCCAATGCGTGCCGGTACCCATAGAACCCCCCCCCCGTAACAGCCATCATTTGAATTCTGTATAGTGTTTGTTGCTGTGTGAGCGACTGAAGACTGAATCAGAACAAAGAACTGCTCTGAGCGACCTTACCTCCTCAACCCACTGCACTGCTAAAAGTATGTGTACATGGACACACCCCCAATGATCCTTTTCTCTACCGTTACCTGAGACTCAGCAACAATAAAAGACACTCGCTTGGACGCATCCGTTGAATGTAAACGTATATCTATCCACAGTATACGTCTGTGCAGTCTGTACAGTATACAACAACTTTCCCTCCTTGATCTTCTGCGTTAGTATAAAATCTACTGTGGCATTTGACATTTGACGGGCTGAGGAGGAACTTGTTGGATCCCATCTCCCTTTACCCTTGTTGCTATGTATGTGTGAGTGGATCCTGCGTGTTCTTTAATGAAGCGATAGGAGAAGGTATTTGGGTCAAAATAAAGCCTACAGAGCTCTGGGTCTCATCTTCTATTCCCCGACTGACTCTGCTTTCCTGACCCAGTACATTTATCATACATTATGTGAGTAGTCTTCTCCTCAGTGGCTGTTCTCTGAGGCGATGGTCTTCTTTCCTCCACTGATTGGCCCGTGGCTGTCTGACTCCTCAGGCCATTCGGTTCCTCAGTGAGGAGGCTAGAACTTAAAGTTCGTTATGTTCACTCAGATACTTTCTCTCTCTAACGAGTATCCGGTACCTCTAAGGAGTTATTCACTTCGATTCCTGTTCCTCAATGGAAACTGTTGCCATCTGTACTGTCGGACTAACATCTAAACGGGCGATTTCAGTCTCTTCTATTTCCTGTGTTATTGTCCAACCAAAACTTTCATTTTTCCTCTTTTCCCAACAAGGTTCTAAAATGCATCTGTCCTGTGACCCATGACCCTGCAAAGTAGCCCCATACACCATTGATAATTGCAACCTCCTCACATGCCTACCGACATCCCCCCATTTCCACCTGTAGCCCCCGTACCTAGTCTACATACCTGGTACTGAATAAAGTCCAGTCCTCAGGGATGTGCTTGATCTATACACCACACATCTATAGTCCAGCTCCTGTCTGCCCCCCAGTCATATGACTTTTTTACAATTATCCACCATCTTTTGAATATGCACCGCCCATGTGAGTCTCTCATCAAACCATATTCCTAAAAACTGCAGTTCTTGATTGTACAATTTTAATTTAAGTGTGTCACCAATTCTTTTCCTTGTAAAAAACATCATCTTTGTCTTTGATTCCCCATTTAAAGGACCAAATTGCCCCATCACCTGCAAAGAGACACACCCCCATTTCATGTCCTAATCTCATAAAAACGTCATTTATCGTTACAGAAAATAACAAAGGACTCACTACGCCCCCTTCAGGTGTTCCGTATTCAACTGTCATCTCTGACTTCATGTTCTAGACACACAGATGGATCCATGGTATTCGGCCCTCTTTTGGTATTTAGATTCATATCCTTCCTACACTTCCTACACTTCCTATCTTCCACCTGTCGTTAACGGTTTCACTTTACAAACGTTGGACGTTGGGGCAGTTGGTCGATGCTTTCCTGGATATGTGCAGAGTCTTTTCCTGGTTTTCATATTGGGACTACCTCCGCCTCCCTCCAGCTCTGTGGTAACTTCCCACCCTCAAACCCTTTATTATGTTGTATGTAACTCTACTAAAATGTCCTTGGTTCACTAGGATGCCTCAACGTCATGTTCCAGATCTGATCTTTGCCTGGAGCTGACGTCTTAGTTTTGTTGAGAGTACCGTGTAGTAAATCCTTGGTATCTTCCTCAGACTACACCCCTCCCACGTTCTCTGCTGATCCTCACTGATGTTCCCTGAACTGTTTCTTTACATCCTTTCATACTGGATGCCCATAGAGTCATGGGGTGTCCGTTTGCTTTTGTTTCGTTTTCTGCCCCCCCTCCCTCCTGTGTCCTTCCCTCCTGCCTGCTTCCTCCTCTTCCTCTCCCTCTAGCTGGACGAGACCATTCCCCAAACTCCATTTCCTCCCCCTCGTTCGCCCCCACCCCCTGTGTCGCCCTCCTGATCCGGTCACAAACCAGTTTATACCAACCACCACGTCCAAAACCCAGGAGGACAAGGCTGAGACACGTATGGCGGACACAGGTCAGACAGCGGCTCAAGTTACACACCGCATTTCTCAGCCTTCTCTTAATCATCCTTGCTGTATATATCATCAACGGGGGGGGGGGGGGCATGGGTCCACCCACAGAGATGGACAGACCCTCGGTGGAAGGACCCATGAGCAGAAAGGTTCCTGACAAACTCTGAACAGGTTCAATTCTTCTGTTAATTCGGTGACACGGTCCGGCCTCGTGTGTCAGACTCTGGGATTCCTCCAGCGCCCCCCGGTGGCAGTCGACACTCACTGGCACCGATGAACTCTGTATTATCAGTGTGTTCTCACCGGGTCGGTGGTCGGAGGTGGACACATGAACAACATGAACCTGGAGACCCCCCCACTGGATGCCGTCGGGTGTAAAATGCGCCGTACACACCCACAGAGTCTGGCTGGGGGCGTGACGAGGCCGGTGTCAAACACAAAGTCCGACCTGTTCCTCCTTTGAAGGCTGTGTCATGAAACATGTCGAACCCCGACATTTTACTGGTGAATTCTATTGTTACCACGACTACTGGATCTGTTTTCGATCTACAAACCATGAGGGGACATTTTTTTTTCCTGGATCGGATCAGAGGTCTTCTGGGGTAAAGGAGCTGATGGAGTCTGACTACTTCAGGTGTCATATCTTACATACATTTATCATTTGGCACACACAACGTCTGCCCGTCAGACACCTGATGAGTACGTTTGGACAGACACGGGTGCTGATGGAGCTCCTCCACTGCTGCGGCTTCAGTCGTAATGACTCGTTCTAGTGGAACTCCACCGTTTAGACAGGACGACTTTTCAAGTTTCCAGTAGTTTGTCAGTGGTTGACTTTGCAGGTGTGTTCACAGCTTCTTATATGCTGTCGAACATGAGGTCCTTTCTCTCCCAGGGCACCATGATCGTCATGTACATGAGTCCAAGAGGGCTGGAACATGCTGGGCAGCAGACCCACGGTGACCAGTGGATACCTGTGGTTTAGATCACTCACTTACACTGATCACGTCCCTTTGTTTTACCGTTTGGTCACAGCTTATTCTCACTGCATTACAAAAGATGTCAGGACACTTTGATGAAGCTGTGGAAACAGTTTGGTGGTGGTGAGGATGATGAGAGTCAACAAAGTCCCAACAACAGTTCTCTGATGACTCAGCAAACTGAAACCGGCATTCACATGAGCAGCTCTTAGCGTCTGAGGAGAGGAACGACTTCCTGTTACAGCCTCGGAAACTTCGGGCAGATCCAAGGCTACACGTTGGACGTCCTTCTGCCTCGACCAGTTGAGGTGAAACAGAAGTGAGAGGAGCAGAGCTTTTCTTTGGTCATCACAATGTCCAGTTTCAAGAAGACAGATATAACTTATACTCAAACAGGAGCATTTCACATCTTTGCAAACATGACTTTTTTTTACTGTCCAAGTTCAACGACACAATGCTCTGTTGATATTTAAAATCACCTTGTAATGATTGGAACAGACAACGTCCTCTGAGCGATGTGACTTCTTTATCTCCTAATTCTGCATATATTTGCACAACAAACAGGACCTGACCTACAGATTATACTTTGAACGTGTTAACACACACACACTGCTGATTTTACAAAAGTAAGTGAGGTGTGTGTTGTAATTGTAGTTATGAGTCATCCTTCTATACAAAGACACGTTCTATTTCCAAAGCAGGAACATGTGATGATACATAAAGTCCTGAATTCTTGTTGTTCAGCATCTTTTCAAAGGCCGTTCCTCTTGTGATAGGTGATAGTTCATGTCCACTCCAATGACAGCTAGGATCAGTTGATGAACAGCAGATTTTTCAGCAGCTTGTGATCAGTCACTCACCACCCTGTGTGTGTGTTTGTGTGTGTGTATGTGTGTTTGTCTCTCATCCAGGTGTAACACTTCATGTTGCCGACAGTTTGATATTTTCGGTTCCACCACAGTGCGGCTGACACCATGACAGTCCAGGACCCTGCAGACGTGGACCTGTGCTCAGTGGTTGTCCGTGTGGTAGCAGATCTCAGGGAGCACACGTCCCTGGGAGGCTGAGCTCTGTAAACCACAGTGGGACTGAAATGCTGTTTGATTGAATCTTTTTTTCCCTATTTTCCGTGGTATTTTTATTTGTTTAAATTCTTCTGACATGTTCTTGATGCTTTACACCAACATGTTGTAATACAGTCTATAAATATCACTGTGTCATACCCTGATGAAGAGGAAGATAATGAACCGCATGTACACTGTCACGTTTTTTTCCATGGAAAGGAGAAGGAAGATGAGAGGAGAGGAAATGGTAGAAAAAGACAGAACCAGTTGGGTGGAGGAGAATGAAATCATTGTGCACAGACCAGCCGCACGCATGCAACATTTGGGATTTTTCTGCACTGATAAGTCAGCGCTCCACTGGATGATGTCGGAGTTAGTCAGCCAGCCAACGCAGACAGTGTGTGTGTGTGTGTGTGTGTAGGTGTTGGTTCTGTTTTTCTTTCTCGTCCTCACTGATTCACAGCCGGTTGTTAGTGCAGAAACTGTCTGTGGACGTTGAACACACACTGACTCACACATCACTGCTGACCTGTGAACACACACACACACACACACACACACACACACACACACACACACAGACACACCAGTAAGACCAACTGGGAATTAAATCAAGACTTTTCTCATGACTTCTCCATCTCCAACAAGACTGAATTTGAAGTTCAAGCACACGTTGGACTGTCTCAGCCGTTAGTAAGAAACATAGTCCACCAAGTGTCTACAAAGTTTGGAATAGCAGAAATGACACGTTGTCCAGGTCCATGTTGACCCAACACAAATTGTTCATATGAAAACGCTGAGTCATTGATGTACTTTTATCGATCTCCAAAGACAAATTGACAATAATAAGTGATAGTTAAATGAGTTAGTTGTTGGAAAATGAGAGCATCATTTCCCAGCCCACACTGGAGGCCAACCAGTCCTGTGCTTCCTGAGTTCCCAGTCTGTACAGATGAACTACACCATCTTGTGGCCAACTGCATGTACTGCTCCTGATGGCTTCTGTTGGAGCAGACAAACACTGACAAATAAGTGACACAGTTCCATGAATTTTTATTCAAACGCAAGAGAAATAGCTTGGAACATCCATTTCCAGGTGGATTTGATCACGGCGCCACCGGCCTCCTGGAGTTAAACACCTTGGTGCCGTTGTGCATGGAGGATCGAGCGTACTTGGTCAACAGGGCTCCGGTGGTTTGTTTGTCTCCACACAGGTCGCTGACAACAGGAGAGGAGTCCCATGTCAACAAAGGTTGTCCCTCATCTCTGGACAAACATGTCTGTACCTGTTTGTTCAGCTGCTGTGTGTAGATTGTACACACTGTTCAGATACCGAGTGTGTTTCTTCATGTGACTTTCCCTCTACCACGTTCCTACCTCGGCCTCAGTTGACCAAATTATAGGTGGATTCTTGGTTGCAACTGGAGTTTTTGTGATTACCGTATGTATGGAGTGATGTCCTCTTCTGTCCATTTCTCTCGGAGGCTGAAGAGATGGTTGAAGCGCTCCAGCGTGTCTTCTGGGAGATCTTCCACCCGCAGCAGGCAGATGGTCTCTGGGTGGGAGGCGCGATCCAGCAGCGCCACACCCTGGAGGATTCAGCAAACAAACAAAACAATGTCAACAAAGGACGGGAAGCAGCTTTAACACGAGACCAGGTCATTTACAGCATGTCAACATGTTTCTAATGATGTCAACGTGTCACCAGATGTCGGTAACAACCCACGTAATCCACACATACATACACAGACATCTAACATGAAGTCCTGTGTCATACAGTGAAATGACACCGGGAGTAAGTACTGAACACGGAGAACAGGAGGAGCTGAAATCTGACAATCTATGGAAAGAACTGAAGGTCAGAGGTCACCTGAGCAGTGTCTGTGACTAGTTGTTCCACACAGGAATCACCAAGAGACTTTTGTGTCTGAGGTCTGAGAGTCAGTTCCACCTCTGTATTCATGTGTTGGATTTCGTCCGTGGTCCCATCAGAGACACGTCTCATACATCTCAGAGCTGTGGATGAGGTCACTGTCTCCCGTCCTCTGGACTCCAAACCTTCCTTCAGACAAAAGAAGCGTCCTCACCTTCAGCTGCTCCAGGCTGGTGCTCATCCCCTCGGGGACGCTCTGCTGCCAGACTTCCTGGAACTCTTTCAGGTTGAACTTGACAGCGTTCTTCAGCAGCATCAGCGCCGTGGCCCGACACACTTTATCCTCATGCAGCGCATAAAACACGTGGCCTGTAGGGGGACGTGGACACGTCTGTGAGCGTTCGTTGTCAGACGTCCACCGATGTGTCACGGGTCTTTTCGGAGTTACCGTCTTCGGCGTAGCGTGTCCCATAGCTGTTCAAACAGTGCTCGATCATCTCCCTGGGGAGATGGAGAAAAGGTCTCAGAATCCTTCTCAGCAGATGAAGCGGTGTCGTCCTTCCACGTGGACTTACTTTGGCTCCAGTGGGGACAACTCTTCCACGCTGGTTTGAAGACAGACCTTGTTGAAGGACCACGACTCGGAATCCACCAGCTGAGTCACATGACCTAGCAGCTTCATCTCGTAGTCAAAGTCCAGCAGGCGCCAGCAGCCTGGAGGAGAGAAGGTTATGTTGACAACATCAGGGCAGACTGGAGGAGGAGGAGGAGGAGGAGGAGGAGGAGGAGGAGGGTATTCCCTCTGCACATCCTACCATCGATCTGACAGGCGTTGATGGTCTCCAAGTGATGCTTTATCTCCTCCTCACTGGCCTGGATGGTGTCCAACAGATCCTCCGTGGTGTACTGGTGAACACAGTAGACTACTACAGTACTTCCAACTACAAATGCAGCATCAAGCACCAACATCTCTGAACAGTGCGAAGGTTACGACCAACAATCTCCATAAAACACCAGAACACCCCCAACGTAAGACAGAAGATACTTTACCACAGTAAACACCAAACCTGCTCGGCCTTCTACTCGGTGGTCATGTGCTCTCACCCTGTTCCCCGTCTGCCCCTCCTCCTCCTCCTCCAGCCCTCTGACAGCAGGTCCTTCATAAGGATCCTCCTTTAAAACCCTCAGGAGTTTCTTCAGCCGTGGACGCTGCCTCCTCAGCTCCCAGTAGCAGTTGGAAAACCCCCGAACCTACAGCAGAGATGGACAGGACGTCCCTGAGCCTCAGGTCCAGTCCGTCTGAGGTGGGACGGACAACTTGACGTGTCTCGACCCCCTTGACCTTTGTCTTACATAGAAGTTACAGACCGTCAGTCTGCTGCTCGTTGTTGCTATGGTAACCCTTCCCTCTAATTTATTCTTCTGTTGATGTCAGTTTAGTCTTATAGATCCAAATCCTTTTAGAGGTTTAATCCCTCTGGTGGTTCTGGGCACCTGGTAATGTTTCCTTAGCTCCCTGTTTGTAACTGTAACTGACATATTCTTGAATTATCAGATGGGTGGTTTTGTTTGTTTTGTTTAAACACTTTAACATGACATTGTTTTCGTGTGAAAAGTTGAAACAAAGACGGACTGATCAGTGCTGGCTCGGTTAGATCTGATGTCCTGTTACCAATGTCAATGGAGGGGACTGTGTGTGCCACACCTGGGCGTGGAGCACGTGGCAGCTGTGCTGGCTGTCATTCAGCTGCTCCGCCGTCCTGCATCCAGGTACAAAGAGCAGCAGGTTGGATGTGTCTGCGATCTTCAGATCGTACGTTTGATCAGCACTGCACAGGACAGCTCGCTCGTCCTTATCGCCTCGAATCACTAGACTGGAACACAGAGTTTGGTCAAAGGTCGGAATCCAGCTGCAACGGAAACAAAAAGACCTAATTCATAGATCACTGCTGGACGCCACGGAGAAGTGATCTTTAAAAAAAATCCACAAAAGGCTGTTGAAACCTACTTTGGCTGAGAAGAAGTTTGTTAGAAAACACGTTTCTGTCGTTGCTGGTTGAGGCTGCACTTGTGTGTGAAAACAGTCGGGTGTTCTACAGGTGTGAGTGTGTGATAACAGTCGGGTGTTCTACAGGTGTGAGTGTGTGATAACAGTCAGGTGTTCTATAGGTGAAGGTGTGAGTGTGATAACAGTCGGGTGTTCTACAGGTGTGAGTGTGTGATAACAGTCGGGTGTTCTACAGGTGTGAGTGTGTGATAACAGTCGGGTGTTCTACAGGTGTGAGTGTGTGATAACAGTCGGGTGTTCTACAGGTGTGTGTGTGTGTGTGGATAACAGTCGGGTGTTCTACAGGTGTGTGTGTGTGATAACAGTCGGGTGTTCTACAGGTGTGAGTGTGTGATAACAGTCGGGTGTTCTACAGGTGTGGTGTGAGTGTGTGATAACAGTCGGGTGTTCTACAGGTGTGAGTGTGTGATAACAGTCGGGTGTTCTACAGGTGTGTGTGTGTGTGTGTGATAACAGTCAGGTGTTCTACAGGTGTGAGTGTGTGATAACAGTCAGGTGTTCTATAGGTGAAGGTGTGAGTGTGTGATAACAGTCGGGTGTTCTACAGGTGTGAGTGTGTGATAACAGTCGGGTGTTCTACAGGTGTGAGTGTGTGATAACAGTCAGGTGTTCTACAGGTGTGAGTGTGTGATAACAGTCAGGTGTTCTATAGGTGTGAGTGTGTGATAACAGTCGGGTGTTCTATAGGTGTGAGTGTGGTAACAGTCGGGTGTTCTACAGGTGTGGAGTGTGGTAACAGTCAGGTGTTCTATAGGTGTGAGTGTGTATAACAGTCAGGTGTTCTATAGGTGTGAGTGTGGTAACAGTCGGGTGTTCTACAGGTGAAGGTGTGAGTGTGTGTGATAACAGTCGGGTGTTCTATAGGTGTGAGTGTGTGATAACAGTCGGGTGTTCTGAAGGTGTGACTGTGGTAACAGTCGGGTGTTCTAAAGGTGTGAGTGTGGTAACAGTCGGGTGTTCTAAAGGTGTGAGTGTGGTAACAGTCGGGTGTTCTAAAGGTGTGAGTGTGGTAACAGTCGGGTGTTCTAAAGGTGTGAGTGTGGTAACAGTCGGGTGTTCTAAAGGTGTGACTGTGATAACAGTCGGGTGTTCTGAAGGTGTGACTGTGGTAACAGTCGGGTGTTCTACAGGTGTGAGTGTGTGATAACAGTCGGGTGTTCTACAGGTGTGTGTGTGTGTGTGTGATAACAGTCAGGTGTTCTACAGGTGTGAGTGTGTGATAACAGTCGGGTGTTCTATAGGTGTGAGTGTGTGATAACAGTCGGGTGTTCTACAGGTGTGAGTGTGTGATAACAGTCGGGTGTTCTACAGGTGTGAGTGTGCGATAACAGTCGGGTGTTCTACAGGTGTGAGTGTGCGATAACAGTCGGGTGTTCTACAGGTGTGTGTGTGTGTGTGTGTGTGTGTGTGATAACAGTCGGGTGTTCTACAGGTGTGAGTGTGTGATAACAGTCGGGTGTTCTACAGGTGTGAGTGTGTGATAACAGTCAGGTGTTCTATAGGTGAAGGTGTGAGTGTGATAACAGTCGGGTGTTCTACAGGTGTGAGTGTGTGATAACAGTCGGGTGTTCTATAGGTGAAGGTGTGAGTGTGATAACAGTCGGGTGTTCTACAGGTGTGAGTGTGTGATAACAGTCGGGTGTTCTACAGGTGTGAGTGTGTGATAACAGTCAGGTGTTCTATAGGTGAAGGTGTGAGTGTGATAACAGCCGGGTGTTCTACAGGTGTGTGTGTGATAACAGTCGGGTGTTCTAAAGGTGTGAGTGTGTGATAACAGTCGGGTGTTCTACAGGTGTGTGTGTGTGTGTGTGATAACAGTCGGGTGTTCTACAAGTGTGTGTGTGATAACAGTCAGGTGTTCTATAGGTGTGAGTGTGTGATAACAGTCAGGTGTTCTATAGGTGTGAGTGTGTGATAACAGTCAGGTGTTCTACAGGTGTGTGAGTGTGTGATAACAGTCAGGTGTTCTATAGGTGTGAGTGTGTGATAACAGTCGGGTGTTCTATAGGTGTGAGTGTGTGATAACAGTCGGGTGTTCTATAGGTGTGAGTGTGTGATAACAGTCGGGTGTTCTACAGGTGTGAGTGTGTGTGTGTGGTAACAGTCGGGTGTTCTACAGGTGTGTGTGTGATAACAGTCGGGTGTTCTAAAGGTGTGAGTGTGGTAACAATCGGGTGTTCTAAAGGTGTGAGTGTGATAACAGTCGGGTGTTCTACAGGTGTGAGTGTGTGATAACAGTCGGGTGTTCTACAGGTGTGTGTGTGTGTGTGTGATAACAGTCAGGTGTTCTACAGGTGTGAGTGTGTGATAACAGTCGGGTGTTCTATAGGTGTGAGTGTGTGATAACAGTCGGGTGTTCTACAGGTGTGTGTGTGTGTGTGTGTGATAACAGTCGGGTGTTCTACAGGTGTGGTGTGTGATAACAGTCGGGTGTTCTACAGGTGTGAGTGTGTGTGTGTGGTAACAGTCGGGTGTTCTACAGGTGTGTGTGTGATAACAGTCGGGTGTTCTACAGGTGTGAGTGTGTGATAACAGTCGGGTGTTCTACAGGTGTGAGTGTGGTAACAGTCGGGTGTTCTACAGGTGTGGAGTGTGGTAACAGTCGGTGTTCTACAGGTGAAGGTGTGAGTGTGTGTGATAACAGTCGGGTGTTCTATAGGTGTGAGTGTGTGATAACAGTCAGGTGTTCTATAGGTGTGAGTGTGTGATAACAGTCAGGTGTTCTACAGGTGTGAGTGTGTGATAACAGTCGGGTGTTCTACAGGTGTGAGTGTGTGATAACAGTCGGGTGTTCTACAGGTGTGAGTGTGTGATAACAGTCAGGTGTTCTACAGGTGTGAGTGTGTGATAACAGTCGGGTGTTCTACAGGTGTGAGTGTGTGATAACAGTCAGATGTTCTATAGGTGAAGGTGTGAGTGTGATAACAGTCGGGTGTTCTACAGGTGTGAGTGTGTGATAACAGTCAGGTGTTCTATAGGTGAAGGTGTGAGTGTGTGATAACAGTCGGGTGTTCTACAGGTGTGAGTGTGTGATAACAGTCGGGTGTTCTAAAGGTGTGAGTGTGGTAACAGTCGGGTGTTCTAAAGGTGTGAGTGTGGATAACAGTCGGGTGTTCTAAAGGTGTGAGTGTGATAACAGTCGGGTGTTCTAAAGGTGTGACTGTGGTAACAGTCGGGTGTTCTAAAGGTGTGACTGTGGTAACAGTCGGGTGTTCTACGGGTGTGAGTGTGATAACAGTCGGGTGTTCTATAGCTGTGCGTGTCACCTCCGGCCGGCCTCGACGTGTGCACACAGCGTGTCGTCCAGCTCCAGCAGACAGAGGTCCGCGGAGGAAGCGGCCTCTCCGAACGACAGACACTGGACCGTGTTCCGCAGGTCGTCCTCCCTCAGCTTGGCGGTCTGCAGAGTGGCCCTCACCTGCTCCAGCGTCCTCATGTTCCTACACACCGCTGAGTGGGGATGGGGCTCTGCTCCAATTTACCCGCTCTCCAGACCGGAAGTGTGTGTTAGGGCAAAACAAATCCGGGTAGAAACTACTCTCGCGCTCACGATTCTCTACTGTTCTCAATTTCTCTTTGATTTTCACTTTTAATCTCACTGAAAATACATTGTAGCAATAAATAGTGAAATTTACTCTGTAATATTTCCTAATATTTCAAATATACGTATAAACTCAAGTACTGAACAGAGATTCAAACAATGTTCCGGAGCTTGTTTCACCCGAGCTACCGCACCGAAGCTCCGTCTTCAGCATCACATTGAGGTCAAATGTATTGACGATCTTCTTGTACGGACCATAATATGTCAAGCTTCTCCAGATCCGCCCAGGTATGTTGAACACTTATTTTCATGTCTCTGAACTATCCCCTATCCTTTTTGATGCGCTCGGTAATGACAGGCTGCGCTGTTAGCAAGCATCGCTAACGAGTTAGCTACAGTATGTCTGACACGATGTTGGTCCATGTAGGCAGGTGTTTGTGGTGGTGGTGGTAAAACCGTTTTTAATGTACACCTTTGGGTTGATTATCCAACTTATACTGTAGTCATTTACCAAACAGACAGAAATGAGATCATTAATTAATGTTTTCATGTGTTATCCGCATTCTTCACGTCTTAAGACACCTCCCAGCAGCATCCCACTCGTCCAAATTCTAGTCCTGTAAATAAATGTTCAAATCATCAGTTTTTCTCGTTTTGCTCTTCAACTGTCCAGTTGTTTTGACGCTGTCGCTGTGTTTCCCAGCATGTTTCCCTGCAGTGTGTCTCGACAGTTTGAGCTAACATTAATTCTGTATAAATCAAGACGAATGTTATCCTCTGCAGTTTTGCGATTGGCAGTGTTACTGTCTCATTGAATATGTTCTAAATTCGTTGATCTATTTACTTTCCAATGACAGTTAGGAAATAAGCACCTGACACCATAAGTGAGGTTGTGTGTTTTCATTCATTCGATTCCTGTTTCCTGAAGCGAGAGCCCAAGATTGCCACCCTATTACTCATGTTCAACACGAGTTCAGTCCGGGAAGCGTATTCACAATGGTTGTGGTGTTTATGATACAGCACTGCTTAACAACCAGAAGAGATAATGAACTGTAACATCCCTGTTTGGACTGTCACAGAAAGCTCCAGTAACTGTTCCTGTGTCCTCCCCCGCCCCACAGCAATGGGCGACCTTCGCCCGCTCCTGGTTCCTCATTGACGCCCGGATGCAGCCTCCGGGGAAGATCGGCACCATGTGCGCCATCAGACTGCAGGGCAAACACAAGCCCATCTACCACGCACTCAGTGAGTCCTCCAGCCTTTTATCTGGTCATTGAACGCACCATATTCCCAGCAGGGGCATGAACCCGCCTCAGATTGACGTGTTTCCCAGTACAGTGTTGGTGCTGGTCCTCCATCTCCATGCTGAATCGTGAATAGTAACGTGTTAGACGTAAACGGTGTCTTGTGTTGGCAGGTGACTGTGGGGACCACGTGGTTGTCATCAACACCAAACACATCGCTTTCTCTGGAAACAAGTGGGAGCAGAAAGTGTACTCCTCCCACACAGGGTCAGTCTGCAGCACTGCGCACTGGCCATTCTTTGTCTGCACGATGGTGCTTGTGCTTTTTTTTGCTATGTTGTAAAGCTTCTTTGTATATGAAACACTGAGGACATGAAATGTGCCGTCATCTGTATTTTTCCTGAACTTGCAGCTTGTCTTTAGTGCCAGTGTGCTTGGATATAATCCTCTGATTCTCTGAAAATGAAAGATGGGTGTAAGACGTATTGTGTCGGGGTTCTACACTCACAGAACCCCTCAAACAGGAAACGTTAGTTCTGTCACAGTGTAGAACACAGTATTTCAGATGGTGTGTTTGAGGTGTAGTGTCTGACCCTGACTCAGTGCTGTCGTCTTATCTGAAGGTATCCGGGTGGTTTCAAACAAGTCACAGCCGCTCAGCTGCACCAAAAGGACCCCAAAGCTGTAAGATCACCAGCATGTCATGAAGGCTTTTCACCAGAACCTTCTGTCCAGGCCAGAGTCTCTGTGTTACTACTTGTAACCTCTTCATCTCTGCACTTCTTCATCTCACACATCTTTTGTGAAAATTCTTCAGACAGACACTGAACAACGTGCCAGAGAAAACCCTCCTGGTGACGGTTGAAAAGTCACCGTCAGGACAGGACAGGACAGGACAGGTCAGGACAAGACAGGAAAGGACAGGACAAGACAGGAAAGGACAGGACAGGACAAGGACAGGAAAGGACAGGACAGGTCAGGTTAACATTTGATCAGGTTGTCTCAGGTGCCTCCCACGTTCCTTGAGGGTTCAGGTGCTCTGGTTTCTTGTTTTTCACTGATGGTAAAACACGCCAGGAAACTGTAAAGTTGAAGACTCTAACTCCAGTGACGGCTGTGTAATTGTGTAATTTCCAGGTTTATCCTGGGATTGAACACGCTCACTCCAGTTAGGTACTGAGAACTGAGTCGGAGGTGGAATGGAGCTGATGGGTTTTTACCACTAGTCAGGGAGCAGGGACGGTGTTCTCGTCCCTTCATTCCTACCCACTGTTTGATGATGTCACCGTGGATTGGAGCTGGTGGCGTTGACATGAAAACCTGTGACAAGGAGTTAGTTTCCGGATCCGTCTCTATTTATCCGTCTTTATTTTGTGTTGGAGCTTTCTGAGCAGGATGTGACTGGGATCCACTGAACCAACCGCTGGCTGTCACCAGACATGTTGGATGAGTCAGAAGAATTAGATGCTGCGATCCCGAGACACCTCTGACTCGTCAAAGAAGTACATTTGAAAAAACTAAGAGATGAACCTACTGGAATCGGAGGCTGATGAGAGCAGAGAGACCAGTGGAATTGGACCCAGCAGTGATTTGTCGATCCAGTGGATCTGTCTGATGTACGGGGGCTGTCGACTGCATGTCAGCTGTGTTTGTCCTCGGCAGATAGTGAAACTGGCGGTTTACGGCATGCTGCCGAAGAATCTGCACCGACGCACCATGATGCAGCGGTTACACATCTTTCCGGAAGACGTAAGTTCACTGTGTCTCTGTTTGATTTAGAGCTGACACGTCTGCAGACGGCGTCCCTGAACGTGGACAACGCTGTGATCTGACTCAGCAGACCGACAGCTGCCTGAGAACACCCCCCGACGCCCATGTCTGCTCATGATCATCATCATGCTTGATCTGTTCCCACCAGGAGCTACCCGAGGACATTCGAGCGAACCTGACAGAGGAGCTGCCTCAGCCTCGAGAAATTCCCAGAAAGCTCAGCGAGTACACCCAGGAGGAGATGGAGGCCTTCCCCCAGCTGTGGACCCCGTACGTGGAGACACACACACACACACACACACACGTAGGAGTCACTGCACAAGGGCTGGAGTTGGAGGCATGTTTGAACTGTGACCTCTGCTCACCTGACCCATGAACCCAACATGGACATGCCAACTAATGCTGACTAATGCTGACTAATGCTAACTAATGCTGACGAATGCTGACGAATGCTGACTAATGCTGACTAATGCTGACTAATGCTGACGAATGCTGACTAATGCTGACTAATGCTGACTAATGCTGACTAATGCGGTACAGACTGGTGAAAGTGTCGTGTAGGTTTCTGTACTACTAGTAAACAGCCAGAGGGGAGCGCTGTGGCATCTCGTCTCATCAGCTGGTGCAGCTGGGAGCTTCAGACGATCCACACCTGCTTCATGCCGGTGTCGTGGTATCGTCAGGGTCCACAGTAACCCACGACAACAAGCAGACACATAAATCACATACGCGTTTGGAAAGCAGCAGACGACCTCTTAGTCACAGCCTTCTCAGCCTCACTGGGACGTCTGAGACGATGAAATAAACCAACCAGATGTAAGATGCACAACACAAACACGTGTGGTGAGCAGCACAGATTGACTGATGCTGGGTTGGGGGGGCGGGACCATCGGTGGGACTCCAGAGCTGTTGGAGATTCAGTGAAGGGCAGATGCACGTCGGTGCTGCATGAACCAAGAAAACAACAGTTGTGGTTGTATGACGAGGACGAACCAACATGATGAAAGCTGCTTCACAGCTGGGGGATGAAAACAGAAAATGACAATTTCAACCCCCGAGTCATGTGATGTCCCAAGACTTGTTCACATCCATGTTCTCCGGGTCTCCTGGATCTGATCCCAGGTGTGTGTGTGTGTGTGTGTGTACAGTACACACAGTATGTATATGTATATACTGTATATATGTATTATGTATGTAGTCCCACACTGGTCCCAGACAGGCTGCCGTGCCCCCACCACACATGAGGACTCTGAAGGTGAACCCCCCGTGGTCTGTTGTCCTTTTTGTATTCAGGTTGTAGGAACAGGCCTACAACCCCAGAGCGGTGAATAGAAATGATGAAATGTCAGAGCCGACATCGTGTCCCAACATGTCCGGAGTGTCTGTGCATACTTGATGTGTCCGTCTGTGTGTGTGTGTGTGGCGGGGGGGCAGTGGGGGGCTGTAATCATATTCATGACTTCTCTGAGGGAACCATTTTCGGGGCGAGATGACACTGACTCTGTGACCTGTGACCTGTGATCATAATAACGCTGTCCTGTTCCATTTGTCTGGCCTCAGCTGGAGCAAACATCATCGTGACCTCTGTCTGTCCAACTGGGTCGCTCCTCTGGGTCTGTCAGGAAGTCACCAAACGTCCCCAAACCCCTTATTAATGTCTGCTGAGGCTCTCTGAAGTCTTCTTGTCCCATCGGTTCTCCTGTTGATGTCTTTAGAGGACACACACACACCCAGTCGTAGGTGATGTGGACATGTCTTCTCTTTAAAACCAGAATCTTGGTTGTTGCTGATGCCTCTGTTAGAAGAGGTTAAACGTAGTCGGTGTTTTCACCGGATTCTCTCTGTGCTGCTGCTATGGCGACTTCCAGCGTCCATCCTTGTGGGGTCCTTAGCATTCATCAGACGTCTCTGTCTGTGTGTGTTAGCGCTGTGGGTGATGAATGAGCCCGGTCGTGTTGTTTACGGGTTCAATCTTCAGCCAATCAGTGCGTCTGCTCAGGCCTGTCGTGTGTGTGGGCGTCAAGGTCAAGCTGATGGCGGTGTGTTTAAGAGCAGGGACCTGAGCCGTGTTCCTACTCACTGTCTCACCTCACCAGGTGTGTGTGTGTGTGTGTGTGTGTGTGAACACACGTCAGCGGAGACCAGCGGAGGTCATCCAGGGCGACTTTAATCGACTTTTACATTTTATTAAACACATAGTTAATATTCTCTCAGAAACCTCGACGCAGACGATTATTATTGGATGTGCGCCCCCCCTGACACAACACACACACACACAAACAAGCGCTCTGAGAGTTCACACACACACACAGCGCTGTGGATGAAATGAACACTACTACTTTGAATCAAACCCGACGCAGCTCGCTGTGATAATATCAGTCTGCGGCTCAAAGACGAGGTTCAGTCTCATTTTGAAGGAGACTGATACCATCTGTCACCGTGTCATCTGCTTTTCCTTTTTATGCATCCCCGTGCCAATGTGTTTCTTTATGTTTTCTCCACAGACCTGAAGACTACAAGATGAAATGAAATTGCCCAACAAGATGGAAGACGCACCGATCGTAACAGTTTTGGTGTTTTGAAACGGGACAAAAACATTTGTGGGTCCAGGTGAACAGGACTGATGCTCAGATCAAACTCCACACAGCTCTGGACCATTCTGCCCTCGAAAGGAGTCGTGTGTTACCATGACAACCTCCAGCTGGAGCTCGTCGTCTTGACGGTGTTGGGAGTTAATGGTGCTTTGCATACTTTGTAAAATAAACAGTTTAATGGAGAGTGTCGTCGAGTTTTCTGTCAAAAAATATGTTTTAAAGTGGAGTCAAACACCTTGATGCTCAGCACGTGAAGACAACGCAGCAGCATCCAGCTACCTCACCTGGTCTGTTCCTCCTGTCGAGGACAGCCAAGAGGTATGTTACAAGTTGTGCAGTACTCACACCTTAGTAAAAGTCACTTGATGCAGATTTAAAGCTGAACAAAAGACCAATTACCATTATTTGTGGTCTCATACCAGATTTAATGGTTATAAAATCAAACAATACAAATAAATAGGTTCCTATGATTCAAAGGGCGTGATGGTGACGCACATTCCTGCACCCAGGCCAGATCACTGCCTGGTGGGTCGGCCGGACTGCTCTGGGTGACGGCGGACTCCGGACCCCGAGCAGCGAACGTCGAATCACAAGCAGGCAGCAACACGGGACACAACAAACCATTTGTCTGACTCTGGAACGCACACATGGCTGTGAGAACACGGACACACCGGACAGAGAGACGTTGAGGACGGGATGTCCGGTTCCAGAGGAAACATGCAACGTCAACACAAAACAGGAGCGTTTAGTCCTGAAATAAGCTGCAGGATGACAGAGAGGTGACCGCTGTTTACTGGTCCACCGGCTGACGTGAGAACGTAGATCAGGCACTTTTTGGACCCCGTGAGATCAAATGACAGTTCACAGACTATTTACATCGGCTCCCCCAGGCAGTTTTCAGAGGACATTGTGTCTGACGTGTGTCTGGCTCAAACACCTGAGGTGAGTCCGTTGTCCCGCTGTCGTCCTCCTTCCTCACTCGCCTCCATGACGACAACATCACGTGAAAACCTCCTGACGACACCCGGCGACCTCAGCTCCACATCCTCAGAGAGGCTGGGGTCAGAGCGGTAACCAGGCCTGCCAGCCAGCAGGGGGGGCATGTGGGGATAGTGCTGAGGGGGGTAACCACGGTAATAAGGGTCCTCCTCCTCCTCCTCCTCCTCCCCTCCTTGGTCGTTGTTGTACCCCCCCGCAGCAGGGTTGTACAGCTGGTTGTAGGGTGGATGGTAGGGCTGGTAGCCCCCGTGGGGCAGAGGCTGGACTGGAGTGAAGGGAGTGAACGTGTTTAACGCTGCAGCCAACAGGAGTTAGACGCATGCAAGGACTGGTGGTTTAAGGCAGGGAAAGTCTGAAAACCCCCACTGACACAGAACGCTCTGGGGGGGGGGTTAAGGAGAAGGTGCAGCCAATCAGCTGTGATTATTCATCACTAGTGAGCCCATTCATTGCCTGGGATGAGATGAGATTAGCGGTGCAGAAACGGGAGCTTGCAGCGACGTCTTTGTGCGCTCAGGTTTGAGGATCAGCACCACTGATCGTCACAGAGGCATTGTGGGTGTTTTTTCTTTTGGTCTCGTCGGACAAAAAGCAAAATCCAGATTTATCCAACAATAGTGGAGTCCGATTAACAAGCCATCGCTAGCGAGACGTCTAACAGGCAGCAGAACGTAATCGGCCTCTATTCTTAGCAGGAAGTGTGTAGAGACAGAACCTGAATGCATCTATAAATGAACACGAGACCAGAGTGAGGCCGAAGCCTCTTGTTCCTTCAGCTCTGTGTGAATAAATGCATTTAAGCTCGTTACAATTCCAGAAATGAAGCTAAGCAATGAAGGTAATTGTTAAAGTGTCTCAAGAGAAACTCAGTTTTCAAAACCGCCGCTGCAGGGATCTGAGGTTAAAGAGCCGGGTCACCAGTAATTATCCATCTCCAGAAAGACGGACGCCTTGTGGGAGTCACGGAATCTTCCCGTTTCCTCAGTCTGGAGTGTCATTTACAAGGAGGAGCAGAGGAGGACGACAGGGGAATGCTCCTCAGTAGTCATTCCCATAGTCCTGTTGAACTTCACACACAGGAGGAGAAGATGTTAGAGGATGGGAGCCAACACCTCCAGAGCAGACAGATGCTCAGCGGTCCTCTGATGACATCTCTATTTCACTTTCCATACGTGAGAAAGTTCAAATACAGATTTAAGCAGAGGAAACTGTGGTTGTAGTCAGAGAACACCAAGAACAACAAACATGTGTTTTGGTTCAAAATGAGTTCGAAGAAGCAGAAGAACTGGAACACAGAGTCAGAACTTCTTCCAGTGCGTTCCACGGCAGCAGAGACGCTCAGAAGAAGACGGACGGACCACACACCGCACAAAACAAAGGTAAGATCCTTCGACGGTCGTGTTGTCGTCACAGACTCTTGGACAGACAAGTGTCAGCGAGGACTCTGAGAAAACACCTCATTAGAAGGAAGACTCGGATGAGATCAGAGAGCTGGTCAAAGAGCACGTACAACTCTTCATTACAAGAACGGAGCAGCTGCCGTTGTGTCCATGGACACCGTTCAGTGGAGGAGGGACAGAAACAGTCCAACTCCTCAGCCTGTCTCTGAGCCTGAAGACGTTCTGTCTCGTTCTAGAACACCTGGTGTACACACGCTCAGCGTCGGCGTCTGTCTCAGTCTGACACGAGCGACAGGACGTTCTCTTCTTGTTGTCACTGTGGTTTGAAATCAATAAAATAACTAAATTCCGAGACTTTCTTTCTGTTTCTAATCAACGGTTGACGGCCTCAGCCCTCTGTGTGTGTGTGTGTGTGTGTGTGTGTGTGTGTGTGGTCCCACAGGCCTCTTACCTCCAACGTTGTATCCCATACAAGAGCTCTGGTCACAGTATCCCGCTGGGCCAGCTGGGCCGGCGGCACCCGGATTCCCCGACCTCCCCGGTGTCCCTGGGTTGCCAGGACGACCGGGAGGACCCTGGCTGCCTGTCCGTCCTTCACCTGGCAAACCTGACGACGGAGGAAATGGAGAAGAGCAGTAACAGATCAGGAAAGGAAGGAAAGAGAAGATGAGCCACCGATCTCCTCTACATCCCTCATCCCGTTAAACATCAGGGGGCCGGCTGCTCGTCATCACTGGGAGGGTGAAACGAGAGCAGACGGCCGGAGGCTGCAGGGATGACCCTGGGTTTTATGTCGGCACGCTTCGTCAGGAATCAGCGGATTTCAGGGGGTTTCGTTCTCCGAGTGCTCAAGTCATCGTTGGGCCAACATCTCAGACGCTCGTAGCAGAGGAAGCAGCGCTCTCCTCCCGGCTGGTTCACTCAGCACGAAACAAAGTGAAATCAAATGGTCAATCAGCTGTGACCTCTGACGCATGTGCTCTGTTCACGTGTCGTTCATGTGTGAAACCGGAGGTCATCACCATCAGTACGAACTGTGTCTGTGCATGAGTGATTGACAGCTCCTCACTTCAGTACAACCGAAGTCAAACTCCCTCCCTGTGTTGATGACGTACACGAAACACCATGAAAACCGTCAAACCATCAACAACAGTCTGTCATCAGAGCCTACCTGGGGGTCCTGGGGGTCCTCGAGGTCCCTGACTCCCGACGCCTGGACCCCCCCTCTCGCCCTTCTCTCCCGCCAGCCCTGGAAACGAGCGCAGGAGCATTTTAACAGTGAGCCGGGGGTCTGTGGTTCCCTCGGTTTGCCTCAGTACCAGCATGTGGGAGTGTGTGGTTTCAGCGGAGACTTACACAAATCCTTCCCGTCTCCGCCGTCGGCATGACAACCATACATTAGAGCATCAATTTAAATGTGATTTAACTCTGCAGTGTATTATCTCTCATTCTTATTTCATGTCGGTTCTTGTTCTTCACTTCACTTCCTGTGTTTTATCATCAATAATCAGTATCAGCTAGGATTATTGAACACGATAGACTGATTGGGTGCTTCTTTCCTTTCCCTGGACGTCATCATCAAAAACATGCATATTTAACAAAACACAAACAAACGAGAAAAATCCAAGAAAATACACATTTGGTCAAATGGACTCGTGTGAATTAACAGGTTGAACTTTATTTAGCGTCTAAATAAACCAGCCACGGCATCAGTAACCTGACAGCGGTCGGTGCGGCTCAGTCCTCCTCCGAACCGATCGAGATCCTGATCGAATGTGAGTCCTCAAAGTGGTTTTCAGTTTGTTTAACATTGTGAGAGAGAAGAGGGTTGTTCAGCCCCCAGAGGGAGAACTGAGGTCATCTGAGGTCATCTAAGGTCAGCTGAGGTCATCTAAGGTCATCTGAGGTCAGCTGAGGTCATCTAAGGTCAGCTGAGGTCAGCTGAGGTCAGCCGTCCTACTGTCACATTCACTTGGTTTCAACAACTAGGAGCTTAAAATCAGGACTGGTACCTGTTTTGGTGTTTTGCTGAGTAAAACATCTGACCAGTACCTCGCGATGCCTCATGCTGTGAAATCGGTGTTCTAGAACGTGACCAACCCACAGAGGTTCTTTTCTCTCCACTTCTACTCCTTCTCACCATAATCTCATTCATTGTCGTTGTCTTTCTGAATGACCTGTATGTGCGACTTCAGCCATCAGATCATCAGCCAGTGTGTGTGTGTGTGTGTGTGTGTGTGTGTGTGTGTGTGTGTGTGTCTGGTCTCTGTCTCCTCCTCTGCC
>CAAKHB010002022.1:9969-20172 GCA_901007665.1 Aeoliscus strigatus | reverse complement strand
GGGAAAAACACTGAGTTTATTCTTAAAATTGTAACCTGCTGGACTTGCACAAAATGTCTAATATGAACAATTCTTTGTGTTAATTATTGTTGTGATACTTTAAGGATAAGATGAAGTGTATACATGGGCTAACAGTGATCTAATATGAAGGAGTACAAATAAGTACATGTTCAGTCCTGTTTTCCCTCAACTATATTTATTTATACTTATTTATTTATATTCATGAATATTTAATAAAAAATGAAGTGCAGCAGTGATTGGCCTATAAACCAATGACTGAAAACTTAGTTACATGTCCAGTAAATATTACAAATAAGTACAGAGATTATTTGTGCAGCTACAAATTACAGATGGATCCTTACCGGCTGGCAGAGAACACTGAACAACGTGTGTGTGTGTGTGTGTGTCTGACAGCAGTGACAGACAGACAGGTGGGCTGAGTGTCTGAATGACCGCTTTTTTTTTTTTTTATTCTAGTTTCGGCGTTTCTTCGGCAGGTGTCAAGAGTCTAACCCTAACCCTAGGGGAAACACTGTGGTCTACAGTATCTGAGTGTGTGTAGAACATTTACCGGGCTGATGTAGACTCCTTGGTGGACGTCTCCGAACTGGCCCTCCCCTATGCAGCGCCCCAACTCAATGCGATCCCGCTGAATCTCATAGTCCTGTGCTAGAGACACAGTAGACAACGTGCATGAACAGTAACGGACAGACGAGCACAGATGAGGACAAAATACACAACACCCATGAACTGGGACACAGACAAATACACATATCTGCATCCCAGTCAGGCTTTGCTCTTACCAAGCTGGACAGAGGACTCAAGACACAATTGATTCATGGAAATAATTGAACTAGAACTGTAATTGACTGAACAATGTTGAAACTAATCAACAATATCTGACCGCTGGGAGTCAGCTGAAACCAAAACATCATGTTCTAGTCATCCTCCTACTCCAGTGAGCTTGGTTTGACCGCAGTCAGCACTGCTCAACATCCACAGCATCATGCAACAACCGCGTCAGAGGAAAACAAGCATGCCATGGCACACACAACAACACAAACAGACAGAAAACGGACACGAGCGGCAATTCAAGAGGGCAAAGTCAGGCTGATTGGTTGAAGGCGACATGTAATAACCAACGTGTGTTGCCAGGTCAGTTCAGATAATAGATCCTTTGATTACCAAACTACTAGTTTGGAATATCTTTTTGCAGTCGGCTTCATCGACCTGACTTTGTCCGCAGTGTCTCTGTGGTGCCTGTGTGTACAAACCTGGAGAAAATGGATAAGTCTCTAACACATGATGTTCATACCGTTTCAGTATGCAGTTCTTGGGTGACATTTAGAGGCAATAATGCAGGAGGAAATGAGCAGAAATATGCAGTAACACAAATAATTGATGCTTTGGCCTTGAATATCACCCATGTAATTTGATCACAAAAACATCAGGCTTGACTGTAAAACAATTGTGTGTGTGTGCCCTGATGCTTGGTGGTTTGGGACGTCACCAGTTATCTATTTAAAGTCTTCCTGCTTACTGCACTTCCTCCTCCAGTTGTGCTGGAGTATGCCGGCTCTCAGTCATCTGTGCGGTGAATCACTTGAGAAAATGTTATTTTCATAACCATGTGGTGGTTCTTCTGAGCAGTAGTCCTTGTTAACAGTTACTTTTATTATTCTGCAAGCCAACTTGCATTTTGAAGAGATCTACAGTGAGAAAATCAGAACCAACAGACAACTTCCACCACCTCAGTTATGAAAGCAGAGTAGCCTAGAACTCACAGGACACCAAACATCAACACGGGGGGGGGTGTGTCACATTAACTGGTTGGGTTGCATAAACCAAAATATGTATATACATTTGTTTACAACTGCAAGCAAACATAAAAGGAGGATCACAACAACCACCAAACCAACGTGGCATCACAATAGATAGAACCAGATTCATGGTTCATTCCACTCATTACCTTGATCTAGTCCATAGTACTCTGGGAAAATGAGTTAGTGACAGAGACAGGTTAACTAGCTGTGAGGACATAGAGCCCTTTCCTGTGCCTGCTGCCTGTTACAGCTGGAACGGGATGTGATTGTGATGCAGCTGACAACGACAGACAGTGTTAGCTCAACGTGGCCTTGAAATGCAAAGCATAGAAATATACTCAACAGATATAACCAAATTCTCACATTCATCTAACTGCCTGGGAAAATATTTCAAAAACGCTGACCAGACCTGACGTTTGGGTTATATGATCCCAGTCCCAGTACCAGAGAAGAATGTCACCTGGTGACAGCGATGTAAAACAAACGTAGATTGTAGGTCTAATGACACAGAGAGTGAGGACAGACATGGAGATTCTTCAGACCTCAGACAAAAGTCAAAAGACAAAAGACCAGGTAGTGACCAGAGCGAGAGCTCAGCCACAAGACACGTCTGTAAAGAACAGACGAGTTCATTTGTTCTATGGAGACAGAGTCACACACCAAGAACAGGTCTGAAAGGAACAAGCACAGCGACAAGCAGAGAGACGAGCAGCCTTGGCAGCTGAGGATGTAACACTCACACACACACTGTGCATGTTCACAACTCAAGACAAGAGGTTCCACTTCAGCTTAGTAATAGTAGCAGTACACCCTTGTGGGTAATTCAGAATCACAGCTCATGGAGACATAGAGGATCACAATCCAGAAAGTATCTGGAGCAGAATAGTATGCAGGTATGTGCTCATCAAGAAGGACAGAAGTTTGAATCTCAGTCCCTGACATCTGTTGAGAGGGGCCAACTGTAAACTATGACAATATTGGTGTGACAAGAGAATACTGATGAGAAGACTACAGCCCAAAGTTATTTAATACACAGAAGAACAGTGTTTATCCAGCAAATATTTAAGATTTGACCACCATAAATGGAGCCAAAGAAATATACAACAAAACCTACAATAAGGCGAAAACTCAACTCAGCTTTAACACACACACACACACACACACACACACACTAACTAATCCTGACATGCACTATATGCTCTGTGATCAGGCATAAGACAGTCTTATCAGACCCACTGACCAGAAGACAGAAGACTGATTTATCGCTTTAGCTGCTGTACTTACTTGAAGGCATCGTGTAGGTGTCCTCCTCATCAATGATCTCAGCATAGTCATCTGTTTCTGCAGAGCCAACGCAGAGAGAGAGAAAACAGACATCACATCTTCTCTTCTTTTCAGAACAACCACACCTGAAACTCTTTTTTCACAACACAGAAGTCAATGATGAACACATATGATGAGGTTTTGGAATGAGAAACTACTATGAAAAGACAGAGCAGAAATACACCATCACAAACACAGACCTTTCCAAAGGACTGACACCATACCCACTTCCAACACACGCATGACACACTACAACCTTCATAACCTACAGCAGAGCTGCACAGGAGGAACGGACACAGAGAGAGAGAGAGAGAGAGAGAGAGAAAGAGAGAGAGAGAGAGAAAGAGAGAGGAAAGGGAGGGATGGAAAGGTTTGTTCTTTCCAGAGAAACAAGTAAAGGAAAAACACATTGAGTCATAGATAAAGCTGCATCTGCTCTAGGCAGATAGAGACAAAAGCGCGCGCACACACACGCACACACACTGCGGACAGGAATGATATTTACCATCGCCACTAGTGTGACCTGAGGAAGCCGCATGCAGAATGACGCATGATCAAAGAACGAGAGAGAGAGAGAGACGTTAGTTTCACTGTTAATGAAGAATTTGTGGAATCGATCCAGTGTTGAAGGTTGTTTTCAGTTGGTCAGGGGTCACTGCACACACAGATGAGGCTTTAAAGGGGAAACGGGCTGCACACACACACGTCTATGAGGCCTTTCTCCATCTCTCATTCAGGACACGAGGAGACACACTCATACCTGACACACAAACAGCTCTGGTCCGCACGCCGTCCATCCGTTTCTCCATCCGCCGCTCATGATTTGAAACTCTGCATCAGAGAGGACACACTTCAACTGTCATAAGGAGCATATTGACAGGAAATGTGGTGGTAACCCCCCTCTGACGAATGAAGGGCAGTGGAGGGTTCCAGCTGACTTACTTTGGGATGGAAGGCAGGGCCCGGTCCCCCTCTGCAAGACAAAACACACACATGAAGCTAAACAAGCTAAACTACCACTGCACCGCCTGTTGTTTTTAGAAGAGCTTGAACCAACAATGTTTCAGCCTTCAGTAGGATTCATGGGACGAAGTAGGAAGTTTTGCTTCCGTTCCCACAATGAATGAATGAACGTAGGACGCTGTGCAGCAGAGCAAGAGTGGACGATAGGATGTCCTACCTTTCTGGACTCTGACGATGAAGGAACGTGGAGATGAGGAGACGAGGCGACAGTAGCCGTCAATCAAGTCAGCCATGTTTTCTGCCGTAGTCAGCGATGCTGTAGTGACTGTTAGGGGCTACGCGCAGTCATACACGCACACACAAAGAAGGGTTAGAGTGGGAGAGAGAAGTGCCTCACAATGACAGCTCTATTAGCGGCACACGCTCTGCCCCACACAGACACTCTAGCACTAATGCCAACATGTTTTCCACTGGTACGTCCTGCAGCGAACACACACCCTGGACACACACACTCACTCCGCCACTCGAGTGCAGATGGTGACTGTTCTATGCCCTCCGATGTGTGCTGAGCTCTTTTTCCCTCGCAATTACATACATAGTACGACGACTAACATACGATGTGAACTCCATTTTGGATTTGTATTTTAGATGACATGCAGGGGTTCAAGTAATACAAACCATATTCTCTTCAATGCAGCCCACCAAGGCCTGACAGACTGGGTGTGTTACTGTCATCTGTCAACACATCTGTCAACAGCTGTTTGACCCTTAGATAAGGGGATTTTTTTTACCTCTGGAGCTCCTGCTACGTTGAGCTGCAGCATGCCTTTCCTGTCCTTCTCCTCTAGAGCTGAGTACTGGATGGACTGAACCTGGTTAAAGTTAGCTAAATGTGTAGGCTGCAGGGACACAAGAGAAACGAGAACAAAGAGGAAAATGGTGAAGGAGGTTCATTTTAACAGCAGACTGAAGGACATCAGCTGAAACAGAAACTCACTGTTGATCCTTTATCTGTGAGGTAGCTGATTCCTTCCTCTGGACCGATAGCTAACTCCACTGAGATCACCCAGCTAGACTACAGCAGAGGAAAGACAATGACAGAGGGGACAAGTTTGAAACCACGGTGACTTTTTCTTACATCATATGTCAGTGTCACTTCAGTTCAGTGTCCATTATAGTTTGCCTCATCATGTGACAGCTGCAGTGGACAAAACATGGAAAAAAAGCTGTCAAGCCAGCGGTTTGCATGTCTGTGGCACATCTCATGTTGAGGAGAATCTCTGGCTCCTCCAGAGGTTGTGTCAAAGAGTCCTTGAATAACATACTGGAGCCCGGTTTTCTCCAAAGCCTTTGTCATCTGTGTATAAGAGGTGTGTGCGATTGTAAACTTCAGTGTTTTCAGTGGTCAGTAGACATCCTGTACAACAGATACCATGGTTTCATTTGCTGGAGTTATTTTTTATAAAGTTATATTATTTGTTATTTATGTCCAATTTGAAAATAAAATGGAGTGGTTAATTTTCTAGTTAAACTCTAGATCAACATTCACTATGGTTCAAAGGTTTGGGGCCACTCAGATGTTTTCATGACAACTTCCATTTTCTAGCTTCTCTAATCCACAGTTTTCAGCTGTGCTAATGCTAATCATCAATTAGCCGTTGATAGCTAACACACTGTATCATTAGCACAGAGCAGTGATGGCTGCTGGAGATGACCTCTGGACACTGATGGAGATGGTCCATTCAAAATCATCTGTGCTCACCTCTGCTTTCCTCTCCAAAATAAGGACATTTCCACATGACCCCAAACTTTTTACCGACATGGTGATGGACCTGTTTGACAGCGTTTGTGGACAGGAAACCCCTTAACCAGTATTTCTGCTCTGTGTGTGCAACAGTGACCCAGTGTTTTGTTTTGTGCCCTCTGCTAGCCGCTGGTTGTTGGGCTGACAGTGGCTGACTTGAACGTTTTGACGGATCACCCGATCAGCCTAAAAACGTCAACCACAATGAGCTGAGAAGAACTTTCGGACTGTGAACGGCATGAATAGAATTTCTTATTTACCTGCTGAGGTCCAACTTACCCCTAAAGCACATTTGAAAACCTCCTTGTCAAAGCGGTAGATGGGGGAAAGTATCTCAAAGAACTTGTGAATGCTCTGCTCGTCATTAAAGTTGGCAAACTGCTTAAAAGTCTGCTGGATCTGCTTCCGAAGGGTTTTTGCCTGACAGGGTGAAGAAAGGGGAAAGAAAACACATTTCTAAGGAGAGGGCATTGTCTCTGTGTCTTTGTGACACTGCTGACGAGGCAGAATGAGACAACACCAGACGATCACACGCGCAGGAACCCAGACAGAAATGTCTGTGTCCAGATAGTCAAACATTCACTAGATGGAAGGAAGTACAGCTACAGATGTGTCAAACCAGTGTCACTTTCACTTCTGGTTTACGACGTTGACATTAATCTCACCTTGAGAGAGTCCAGCAGGCTTTTGGGGAAAAACCGCCTCAAACCAACATCTTTCCTAAAAAGAACAACATGTGTTTTCTGTGGATACTTGTGTATATACTGGTACGATCAAACAATGTTATATTGATGCAGAATGAAACGTTGATGAAAATGAGGCTTACTCTAGGAGTTCGTAGTTGGACTTCTTATCCAGGGCGTTACCTGGCATCTCTCTGAAGAAGCGCCTGTGGGAGTACCACGATGGATGATGGTTAACTGATGGTCGACATAGAAAAGCAAACAGGCTGTGATGCTGTTCCTGGTTCACCTTATTTCCAAACATCCCAGTTTCAAAGCAACATCTTGATCTACCTGGTCGGCTATACGGTGCATATAGTCACTCTTCACCTGGTGAAACACAGTTTTTAGTCAGATCCATCTGATATCCAACAAAGCTCTTCACAGCATGAAGAGGATGGATTGTGTGAGTGTATTTAGTTTATCTAGTCTTCTGGTCACATAAGAAACACATCTCTGTGTTCCATATTTCATGTCGTTACCTGATGATAAAGGTAGTTGAGTGAAGGTTTGTCCTCAGAAAAATGACTCAGGTAGCCTTTAGGAAGGTACCGCATCCGCAATTCATACCTACGAATCAAAGACAACACCACGGTTCACTAAGTCACAGTAAACACACAATCATCTGCTGCTGCCCAGCTCAGATCTGCTTGGTTCCTGACTCATTCTTCTCCAGTTCACTTCCTCCTTCATGTGAGTGCTGACGTCACAGCGAGGAGGAACCAAAAGACTAGCAGGGAGTAGGTTCCATCCCTGATGGAAATGGAGTTGAGTCGGGCTGAGTCAGTTGAGTGGACAAGCAGCATATGACTGATGAGGACAACAGAGTGAGAGATACAGTCCTGTACATCCCCTGAGTCAACATCCCTCTGTCCTGGTCACATCCCGTTGTACTGCTGAACATCGATCACCATTAATTCATAACCTGCCAGCCTGTCATTCCAAAGGAAGCCAACAGAGGCTGCTGTTGATGCAGCTACTGTAATGTTAAATGGTGCTGCTTTAAAGCTCCATCTCTACTTCAGGTACATCAGTTTTAGAGCAAATGTACCTAAATTCATCAAAAAGCTTAATATAGTAAACATCTCTTCAACTGGCATGTACTTCACCACAACATTAGTTGTATTTCTCAGGGGAATCAGCTGCAGCTTTGTCTGTGTCAGACTACAGAATGACTACTGACTACACTGGGGGGTTTTAAGGGATGAGATAAACCTTCACTGTCCCACAGCAACATTTAAACAGAAGGAATAGAAGGTAACGAGTGGGTTAGAAACAAAAAGATGAATAGTAAAGCATGCAGTTTACACAGGAGGGAACCGAAGCCTTGGTGAATGTTCAATGATCAACCAGTGTGACTCACCGAAAGTGAAATAAGAGATAGTGAAGGAGCTGAGTGACATGAACAGTATGAGACACACATGGACACAACAATGGATGGATTCTGTACACACGGCGTACTGTCACCCACTGGATGTACTTTGGGCAGAGAGCTTACAGAGGACGGGACCGCCAACTGACAGCCGACTGAGTCACACACAGTCACACACTTCTCTGACTATTTGGTGTCTGCCCTGATCAGAATGTCCCTTGTCTTATCAACTCCCCAGTTCATATTGGCATCTTTTCCACTAGATATCTTACATTTCCATTCTTGCATACAGTTCCTTGGGGAGACTGTATGTCAAAGATGTTTTTCTACACACCAAGCCACATTTCTAGGTGGTGTCTTTGTAAACCGTACATTATAATGAGATTTCCTGCTCTGATGCTACTGGCCTACAAACAGATAACAAAAGACACAGAGGCTTAAACTAAATGAATAACACATCTCCCTTCTCCAATGAATGAAACAAAAAAAACGGCAGTACAAGAAAATTATGCATTGAACCAAGAGAGGAGGAGACACAACAGATGTGAGGAAGAAAGAAAGATTCTGAGAGATAATAAAGTGAAAAAGAGCGACTGCGACCACATGAGACCAAAGGAGAGAAAGCAAACGAGGGAGTGTGAGGAGTGATACAGAGTCAGTTCATCCCCTAGGCTCCTGCTGCTGCTGCTCTAACAATAGCTCAGCAGCAGCTCCACCGCCCTCCAAGGTTGTTCTTCTGCCACGTTAGTCTTTCATTTTCAATTCATTACCACTTTGCGGGTGAAGCGTGTCAAGTGCAAAACAACACAGTCATAGGAGGACGGAGCCAGCCCAGTCTGAGTGAAGGTTGGAGACTGACAAGACTGTCAAATAGTGACACCACCGACACAGGTCATGTTGACATGAACAACATGACTTAAGAATGGAGTCTTTTTTTATTCCCCAGCACTGGCAATGGACAGAATGAATTATGATGTTGCTTCAGTGGGGTCAGCTTTTATTATAAACGTCAAATACGTTTGTGTTTGGAGTTTCACAAGTGCATTCACGTTCTGACGGAGGCCCCAGTGACATGCTTCCACTAACGCCCCACAAGCCATGTTGATGACACAGCTTTCTCACCACGGGAAATGCAGAACAAATCAGAAATGTTGGATTCTACCTCCACTCCTCCTGGGGGTGCTGCTTCTCATATTTCTCCCTGACATGAGACACGCCCAAGTCAGGATGTAACCAATGGCGGGCATCTGAGTGAAGATGGGATAAGCGGAGGCCGAGAGAAGAGACGCAGCGCAATTTGTGGATCTCTGCTATCTTCTGGATCACGCCCTGTTAAAACAAGGATGAATACAGGCAGAGGTGAAGGAATGAAGATGGTGTCATGTATTCATCATGTGTCTTACCCTGACATCTGTAGCATCTCCATGTCTGATATTACTAGCCCAGGTGCACGGCTCGCTGTTCGTCTCGAAGTAGTGGAAGATCTTCAGAACCCGGTCCATGGAGCCCGGGGGCCGCTCAAGACCTCCTGCGGAGCCACTGGTACCGACACCGGTACCACCGGACATCCCAGTCCGGGATTTAACCCCACAACCGCCCGTGGCAGAGTGATTGAGGTTGGGTTCCAAGTAGGAAGAGGACGCCATGTCTGACAGAGATGTTCCTGCTGGGGCTAGCTGTCTGTCATATTCTGGAGGTGGAGACATGTAAACAAACCCTCAGACTCCAACTGCCCCATGTACATTGATCACACCATCACTGAGACAACAAACAGGAGCGGTGTCCAAACATGCCGACGGGGCCCTGACAAACAACAGCAGGCTAAAGACATCCAAATGCTTCAAACCGAGGAGACGGCAGGGAACCGAGTTATTAACGACACTAAACCAGACAGTCAGACGTATGGAGCCACACCGGCTCCAAAATGAACGAATGCACACACAAGTATTTACAAATGGACACACAAAAGATGAATGCACACTGAAAGATACCCGCATGCACGAAAAGAAAGTCTGTGTACAAGACGTCCAATGTGCATTTACAAATCGCTTTCTGTGTGTGTGTGTGTGTGTGTGTGTGTGTGTGTGTGACAATTATGAGACTCCCCTGACATGTGCAGAAGTCTTTTTCACATGGATATGAGTTTGAATCGTCATTCATTCATTCTGGAACCGATCTAGCTCCATAGAGACTATT
>CAAKHB010002021.1:62091-78955 GCA_901007665.1 Aeoliscus strigatus | reverse complement strand
GCGTGTATGTGTGTGTGTGTGTGTGTGTGTGTGTGTGTGTGTGTGTGTGTGTGTGTGTGTGTGTGTGTGTGTGTGTGTTTTGATGCACTTGTAGCTCTGAAAAAATAGCCTCACAGGGAGGCTGACAGAAGGTTTAGAAATATGTTCTAGTTGGAACTGCATCTAAAAGCTAGCTCAAGCCGTCTCCCTATGACAAATAAACAGTGTGCTGAGGAAAAATGGCCTTTTTCGACAGGTGAGCGCAGATACACAGGCAGTTAAAATGCACCATAGGATAACAGGCGGTCGACTCCTGGTGGTTTTTCATAGTGGATACCGACTGTTAGAGAACAGGTTGGCCAGTAGAAGGTGCACCTCGGAGGCATACACAGCTCCAACATGTGCAAACCCACGCCAATCTCATCTCATAATGTACAGATGTCAAGAGGAGCTGCAGATCAATACAGGTTAAAGGAGGTTAATGTTCTCTAACCTCTGAGGATGGTGCGTGACTGCAGATGTTGTGCATTTACGTGTGACAGATCTGTTGAAGGATATATATAGACAGTCCATGTAGAAAATGATTGATGATTATTATTTGTGGTGGTGTAGCATGAAAAACAAAGGACTAACAATGGCAGCTGTGTTACAGAACTCTTTGCAGTCGAGTGCTGGCACGCACGAGATAAAGCAGTGTAGATTGAAACCTCCTTGTTCCCCTAACAAGACTCACTTTGCAAATTACAGAGGAGCCAAACGTTCCAGGTGTTACAACACTCCAAAGAGAGTTTACTGCGAACCATGTCAAGAGTTGGTCAGTATAATCAAGTTCATCTGTACAGCAGGAACTGGCTAATGAAGTCACTCCATCGCCGAGCTGAGGAATGACATCTCCACTGGAGGCCTTTTACCTCCACATGTGTGCATGTGCGCACACACACACGCACACACACACACCCGGCCTGAAGAAACACACACCTTCACAACCAATCTTAATGAGAGCCTGCAGAGGCAGAAAGCCACACTCAAAGACAGGTTCAGTTCTCTATTCTCAAACACTGGGACCTTCCCAGAAACACTGAGGATGTTGAAGACCGCAGAAAAAGGCCAGAGGCTTAGAGGACAAGGACAAAGACAAAGAGGAGACGTAGAGGGAATCATTTGGAAATTAAGACCTGAGGGGGACCATGACACAAGGAGAGGTCTTTAAAGTGTGACTTTAAGAAAGCTCAATGAAATTTACTTCAACTCCAAGTCAAGTGCGTGACAAGACTCTTTGGACATGTTGAAGACAAGGAACAAGGAAACACCGTGGTGTAGTGGTATCCTTCTCACGACAAAAAGGTCCCCGGTTCGATTCCTGGCTGGGGCTGGGATTCGACCTTGGAGGTCTGTCTGCTTGGAGTTTGTATGATTGCATGTCTGTGTAGGTTCTCTGTGAGTACTCTGGCTTCCTCCCTCCTCAAAAAACATGCCTACCAGTTTGATGATATGCTCTGAAAGCAGAACTTGTAAGTACTTCTACAAAACAAACAAACAGATGATCGAAAACCATACTAAAAAATTCAGTATCCAGCTGTTCGACATGTCAGAGGCTGAGGTTGTTTTTTCAGTGCCCGCTATCCATAATTTTCGGATCCAGACATGTATCACAGTGAGCTCCAGAAGAAGTGAGACAGCAGATGCTGCCACTGTCAATGATTCATCACGTTCTACAGCTGCTTCATAATACAACACTTCCAAGAAAAGTAACAGATGGCGGCTGAAACTCTTTTTTTCCACACAAAGAATTTTTCATTGCATTGTGTTCATGCAGAAAAGGCTGTAAGCGCTAGATGCTGTTTTTTTTTTCATTTCTGTTGTTAACAGGCTCATGACATCATGTATAAGTAATATGTAAATGACCTGTTACCACAGCAACATTCAATTTTAAAAGTAGAATGATCTCACCAAGCTGACCTGACATTAACAATTTAACTTAGTTAGAACTCTTGTGGATGATATCTTAAATATCTGTTATTTTTTAAGCACCATACGTTCTTGGTGGTGAGTTTGATGTGAAGAGCCGCTCTGCACTTTTACAGCTGAATCTTTGGCTCCCTTCCGGTAATAAGATCTACCTGCATGAGGGGAGTCAGAAGATATTCCACTGAGGTTTCCCGTGATGTTTCAGGTGGTTAAAGTAATGTGCGGTTTTACTCTCAATCCTGAAGAGGTGTTTGTAACAGTCATCTGATGTTTTGGATCTGGTTCCCCAGAGCAGACAATTTTGTCAGAGTTGCTTGTTTAAAGAGTTGCATAGCAACATCTGCAGGTTTAGAAACTCAAATGTACTAATAATACTCTATGTTGGTTATACTGTATATTCTGGTACGGCTAACGAGTTGCTGAATTATGTGTTTTGTCTTAACAGAGTCTAAACAGAGATTCAACTTCAACAGTCACATCATGGTGATCAAAAGTATAATTTGAGTAACTAACAATAAAACAGTATATTTCCTTAACTACAAGCGATACTATATATTAGATATAAGAAAGTACACAATCTGTCGTGCCAGCTGATTATTTCTGACTCGGGAACAAAACACGTCGTGCTTCTCTATCATTAACAGCATCGTGCTACAATGAAACACACTGTTAAGAGTACAAAGCCAGATTCACAGTATTCACATTTAGCAGGCTGGTTTTCGACAGACACACGCTGTTATAACTGTTTCAGAGGCTGTTTCAATAGGATTTAATTACATCAAACAATGGCACATTATCAAAGTATGTGTTCCAACATTGCTATTAACAATACCCCTCGTGTTTCTCTTCAGTTTCCACTTCAAACCTGGTTTTCAGATCTGAGCACGAAAGCTAAGAGAAGTTGTGTTTGATGATTGGCAGGCGTTACTTCATGCTTGAATCGATGTTTGTCTCAAAGAAAAAATATATATGTAGTTGTGATGAATAGAGGTGAGTTTTAAAGGATAACATCAGCAGCATTACAGCGAAGCCACAGATCTTAATTGAAGTCCTGTTTACTTCGATAATAAAGGGTGTCGGCGGCACACAATGCTGTCGCCTTTTCTGAAAGACACATTTTCTGTTCTCAACTTCACTTTTGCCCACTCTTCTTCCACTTAAATGAATACTTACCAGAACACATCAACCACAGGTACAATCACAGACATTTATGGCCGACAGATCTTTCTTCCCCATCTCTGAAGAGAAAGACAGACCGACCGACCGACCTTAAATCCTTCAGCAGAAGCTTTTTGGCGCCACAGGGACTCACTGGACTGGGATAAATCCTCAGATCCATGGCCTCTGCACTGAATGAGCCCCTTCCCCCAGGGGTACATGTGCCTAACCAAGCCAACAGACAACCAGTGAAGCGAGAAACCCTCCTCTGAGAGGTAAAACCTAGTTAATTCATTTGCAATAATGACAATCTGAACCACTGTTGCATCTCCCCAAACCACCAATGAATCCCAATCTCTCGCTTTCACTGACACATAGGAGCTCACAGAATCAGACACTGGCTCCTTATTCTGACTCAGAAAGAGGAATTAAGAAGTGAGCTTGTCTGGGAGTGTTCCTCTTCTTCTTTTCCAGCCAGGAGTGGATAAAGCCAAGTTACCCAGACAAATACATTCCTGTCTGCTTCTTGTTCTGGCAGCGTTGCTTCGGATGTGCCTGGGTTAGTCGATCCTTTGGAGGGGATTAGCAGTTAAAGACTGAGGAAAACAATTCTCTGCTCCCTCTCAGGAAGGTCAAAACAAAGCTTAGCCATCCTACGTCACGCACTGATAACGCTCTACCATCAGCATTAGTACAAATATGAGAGTGTGGAGTTGAGGAGAAAAGGCGCATATCTTCTGTGAGCACATATTGTCAGGTGTTGTAAAGGGCAATAAATGGTCACTGTTCACAAAAAACACTATCCATTTGTGCAACTATGTCTCCTTAAGAAACGGAGGGCGAGAACCCCAGAGTATCAGGCTTTTAACACACGCTCACTCAGCTAATGAGAACAGTAATTAATTCCACGGAAATATCTCAAAAAGAGAGAGAGAGAGAGAGAGTGTGTGCATTCGCAAGACAGATGAACAATCATTCATGTCTCTTTTCAAAAGGTGCTGGTGAAAGGCAAGTCACTCAGAACACTGCTGAGTACCTAGGGGAGATGTACAGCAAAACATTACCATTTCCTAATTATGTTGATGCAAAAAAAGTTTGAATGTGTGAGGGAAGAGGAAATTGCAGGAGGGAGGAGGGTACACAAGGGTTTGTGCAGCCCATTTGTGTAGGGTGAGGGATCTCAGCATCACTGGGGCTGCAGTGTCAGTCGTCGTATTGTCACATGATACTACTGCTAAGGAGAGTAATACCCATACTAACAACCACTCCTAATGCCTTTTCTCCTGTCCCTTGTGATCAGCCAGCACCCAGCCATAATCCCAGCCTAAGCTGATTCTTAATTACCCTGGCGGTCCGAACAGACAAAGGCCAGAGCCAACCTGCTCCGGGGTCTCTGACACGCTGTGTACGAGCTGAGCACAGAATGGCTGCAACGCCTGTTTGTCTGGCAAACCCTGGCTTTTTCATCTTTGGCTGTGTGGGTGTATTTATCATGAGAGAAATATGTCCCATGTACCGTATGCTAATATGTGTATTTGCATTTTTACACACAGTGCATAAACAAAGTGAACAAAAGCGCCCTAATCTGCGTTGCTCTGATTTAAGACAGGTCAAAATGGCCAAATATTTACATATAATCAGGTGGGAACAATCACCAATTTGCCCTTTTCACATTTAGAACACTTACAAGGATTTGGAAGTGTTGGCACCCACACAAACAAGCGCACACCTACAACCATGGCTTAATTATCTGTTTGTGGTTTGTTAACAACCCCTGTGGGCTCCCTGGACGTTCTTGCTTATTTCTGGTTTTGTGCAGCTGCAAGACGCACGTGCTGTGCATTTGACTGAGAATGGTGTAAAGGGTTTCCATCTACATGAGCCTTTCCTGGCTTTCATTCATCAAAGCGTTCATTAGTCACAGTAAAATGTCAAAATCGACGGAGCTGCACCGAAACGTGGCAGACCTGTTTTTATGGTTAAAGGCCACGCAGCTTTTTCAGAATCACACATCGACAGAGAAACGTCTGATGGACAAGGCAAATACAGATGTGTGCACGGGCTTTGAGTCATTCCACCCATAAGCATCTCATCCCTCAGGACAATAACCTCTGCGATGGCCTCCTTGCCAAACCTGGTGGGTCGAGTCCACGCAGGAGTAAACAAAGGTCTTTCATGATATCAGACGAGCTGTTTCTTGGTGACGCCATGTAGCAGGGAAATCGCCATCCCTGTGGGATGTAGGGTTGTCGAGGGCCGCGGTGCCCTGAAGGAAGGTTTGTCAAGGTCACCTTAGCAGATTACCCTACTGACTTCAACATCGAAGGCATGTACGCACATTCTGAGGAGCCATGTCTGAAGATAAAGGCCACATGTTTTTGGTCAGGATCTCTATCCATCAATGTCCCTGAGGAACTGAAGTCACATGCCATCTATGAGCGGCAGGCAGCCGATAGTTTCCTCTTGTTGCCCTCAGGCAATTATGCCATTGTGTCAGAAGAAATAAGAAAAGACACTGTGGCCAATGAAGGAGCTGCGAGTTAAATGACTGAAAACACCCTCACAGGGGAAAGGGTATGAGGACAGAAATCCTGAAGTGCTTGTCTCTGAAGTACCTACCCATGTGTGGAGGGGAGAAAAAGACAAAGGGATGTTGTGTTATGAAAAGATGCTTGTGAAACCGACAGTGTCAAAGTGAAGAGGACTGTGATGGAAGGCCACGTTGGATCGAAAATAGAGTTTAAGGGCGGAGAAGACTATGGGTTGAGTGTGACAGGCAGTGTTTGAGAAATCAATAGGCTTTGCTTTTGTTCCGTTTCTCTTCAACACCTGAATTCGAACAACGCGCTTTGTCAAAGGCCAGCCAAGTTCCCAAACTGTCTTTGCTCACATCACTTGACATAAGCTTCTCAACCCAAACTGGCAGAAGAAGCCAGAGTGCTAAAATATATTGCACACTTCATTTCCACAGTTCTATTTACATTTAAATAGGAAACTGATACAATGCTCCAGCAATCCATTTCAGAATAAAAATTGCATTCTGCAGTAGTATTAAAAATTATGACCTTTTTTCTTCCTTTTTTTTTTCCAAAGAACTCCCAGACTACTATGTAAATTTCCGCCACATGGATCTATGATGAAACCGCATGCAACAGTCACATCGCTGTAGTGAAAACTGCCCAGCTCCGCTTTGGATGGTTTTTCACTTGAGCTAAAGATTTCATGGACTCAAGATGAACGTCTGGGAAGCCTCAGTAAATGTGGCCCATCCAAGTGGTCTGTTGACATCACATTATTGTTAATGACAGTAACACTGAACTTCACACATGTCATATGCTTTCAACAGGTTTAAAATCATTGTACTGAGAGGTTTTAGTACCAGCTGGCACCTGTGCTGCCACAGCTGCCATGACCCACCATAACCCACCAGCAGCAGCAGCAGCTGTCACAGCGGAGCGTCACTGGAGTGGCACAAAGCCGAGAAAGCACAAAATGTCGTCTCTTCAACGGGAAAAGGGGGCTGAGAGACGCAAGGTAGAAGCTAAACACAAATGGCATTTTCAGGGGAAACAATTGAGCAGCCTTAAAATATTGTGCTCTTTAAAATCAGCACTCTAGAAATTATCCATGCTCTGTTACGCTTTTCAGTTACTGTTCTAATAAAGTTGAAGGAAAAGCGTGTCAGTTTGTGTGAGATACATGTGGGTGATAAGGTCTGGGTTCACGGCTGGGTCTCTGAGGATCTCTCTTTGCCCAGAGGGACGAGTCAAACCAGAAATACCACTTCCCCTGGAGACCATTGTGGCATAAATACAAGAAAGGCTGTATCCATTACAACAGTGGGAGAGATAAAAAAAAGAGAGAATGTTTTGACTTTAAGAGGAGTGTCAGCAGTTCAAATTTCACTTTGGGGTTGGGGGAGGCTACTTCAACAACAGGTCCGATTTTGACTCTGCAGTGTCGGCCTACGTCTAAACCCTGACTCTACTGACCTGCACAGTTGTTACACACTGCACCAGAACAGCCGGCCTCAAGAATCTGCCTGTAAATATGTTGACATAGAGAAAGGTATAATGTCAAACACGGCCAGGGGCTAAATATACACTGCTCAGGAGACTCTCTTTCCTTCGGGGTGCGGATAAGGAGCAGCCTTGCAGCATCAGTCTTGCAGACCCACTTTCTATAGACTGGTGTTCGCTACCTCAGGGAGGAAAACACAAGGACTGCAATGCCAGAATTATGTCTTTGTTGGATAATTGCACATCTATGTGTGTGTGTGTGTGTGTGCTCAAGCTATGCACTTAGGCGCTCTTAATATCCAGACTATTAACACTGAACCATCTGTGATCAACGATGAATTTCAATGTCCATCATTCAAGTAAAACATCTGCTTTTAAGTGATAACGAGTATAATAGCCCTGTCATTTCAGACCAGTATATCAAAATGGATGTTTTCTAGCTTCTTTGTAATAGCTCTCTTATGTAAATGAGTCTCTTGCTCAATCTTTCATCCTTGAGAGACATCCCTGTCCTTTGCACCGCACAGTACTGCTAGCATTCTCTTGCTGCAAACAAGCTACTTGTATGCACTTAGCGGAAACTTTCCATGGAAATTAATGGGAATTAACACAAATTTATCAGAATAAACGTGAATGAACCTGAAATTTACAAAATGGCAGGTTGTCCCTATATGTTTGGCATAATGAACTAAAAAAATCAGATTTCATGCAAGTACACATGCGAATATATTTCCTATACTGCATGCAAAAAGGGCACTGCTGACTGCACGGGGGATTTCTGGAACCCTGGAGTTTTGATGATATGGTGTGAATTTATTTGACATGCTGGTATTACTATTAAACGTATCAAATTATCAAACTAACTGATAAGTTAGATGCTAAATGTAAGCTAGCGCTAACACAACTTCATTGAATATTTCCAAAATTCTTGAAAGTGTTTGGAAATTCACTGTAAGTTTTTCGCTCCTTTGTAACCCTGTACTTATGTCCTGCAAGTCCCAGACAGCTATTTCACACTCCAGTCCTGCATCCGACTTGCAGGCCATATGCTGTAATCAAATTTAAGTAAAACGGACTCGTCAGAGTTAGAAACAAATCAATACCACATTAATAATAACTGACTGACGGAGCTGAGCAGCCTGGCTGATGCTGTAGCGTGAAAGGAAAGAGACAGGCCAAGGCACGCCGCTGACTGTAAATCTCTCAGTGTTGGCATCTTTTCCAGGGTGCTGGAAGATATCACAGTCACACCAAAGAGCCCTTCGTGGCGGCAGCTCCAGCCCCTGGTACCAGCAGCTGAGTCACCCAGCACCAGGCACAGCAGGACTTTCCTGCATGGCAAGAGTTTACTGCGAGTTCCTGCACTGATGAGCAAAGATGCTAAAGAATAAACACGCTGCTTCACACCTACACACACAAACATACTGTGGTTTGAAAGCAGCACACACTTATTCATAAACTGCGCTTTTCATCCATGAAAACCTTCATCATCTGTAAAACTGTGTGCAAGTTTCAATAAAGAATCACTTAGAAAAGGCAGACTTAAGTTTGAAGAGCTGGGGCGACAACAAGCTCAAAAATGCGATGACCCAAAGTTGAAAAGAGGATATTGGGCTAAACATTAGCATTTATTTAAAAAGAGCATTGCCTTAAAGTGGGCATCGCAATCACTTGACTGACTCTTTTTCACCTTAAATCTAGTAAAATCTTCTTTCCATTAGCTGTTGCCTTTGCTAATTTCCCAAGTTTCTCATTAGCTGTTAGTTTAACGGCATTTGACCTCTCTCTAAGGAGGAGAACTAGGTTTTTGTTCCTCACTTGGGCTCCCTGCTGACTCTTCCTGACCCTTTAATAACACGATTTAAAATCAAAGGACTTTGTGTGTCATGTCTAATCATCTCTAATCTGCCAGGTTTCCCTCTGAGTGGTTCCTTTCAGAGTTCTTTGTTGACCTGCACAACTGTGACAGTGGCTGGGTGAAAAGCAACGGCTTGCTCTTTCTCTGAATGCGAAACACGGGCACTAACCTGTGCTCAACTTTTCAGAAAACCAAAGAATCCACATGAGAAGGCCAAAACTCATTCCTTCCACAACATTAGAAAGACTACAAATATGCCTAAACAAACTTTCACCATGGCCACAAGCCAGTTTAAATGAATCTGCAGTAAATCATAAACATTCACAGATATTCAAGGCCGTTTACTGGATGTGCCTGGAACTGAATGGCTTCCTTCCTACTCCAACCCTCCACTGTGTTTAATGAAACTCAGACTGGAACTTTTACAGCATGAAGGAATCTGTGCAAACTCAGTTCAGCACAAACCACAGCGAGATGCGTCACACAAAAGAGAGCGATATGAGACCAGCTCAGGATGGAGGAGGCCCCTGATGAGATGAGGAGTACAACATGGCACTTGGCATCCAGCAGAATTTCTTAGAAAAATGTCATCCTCTAGTTTTGTGAGATGAGTAAGCCAAATCGGGGGCAGGCATTTCTGCACATGGGTCCACATTACAGGAGATCAGGAACAGGAACAGAAGAGACAGGCTACAGAGCACAGGACTCGTCTCATATTCACCCTGTTTAATCACACACATATTACTGCTGAAGGCGGAATCATGGCCGGCACACACAAGCCAGCATCGGTCTAGCTGTGACCTCAGCTGAAAACAAAACAATCCATCTGAATAAATCCCTGCTTCTCCCTCTAAAAATGCTCTACCCTTTTACCCTGGAGTCCCCTTCCTCTCTGTGTTGCAAAGTTTTCCATCTGCTCCCTGAATTAATGCCCGTGATCACACAAAGATGGAAATCAACCAGCCTTTTCAGGAGGGGACAGTGTGATCTAGGCCCAATGCTCCCGCCCCTCACCCTCATTCCACAGATGGTGGTATTGCTCCTGCGGGGGAACACTTTGCTTTGTGGGCTGTGCAACAACTCTGAGGTCCAAGGCAGCTTCGCTTTTTTTTTTTTTTCTTTACATAATGGGGTTTTTTTTTTCACCTGCAATAATTCATAAATCCATCTCACGCCATTGACTCATGTGGCCATTATAGTCAGAATATTTAATGGACTCCAAAAAAAAAACAGGATGTACAGCTACAAATAGCTACTGGGAGACAAATAATTTACTGTTTATGACCCTTTGCAATAAAAAAACCAAGATTTAAACTGGTACCACATGAAGATTTGAGAGGGAAATGCATTCGGTATTCCACCCAGAGCGCTATCAGAGTGGTTTATCTTTATTATGTTCAGACTGCCTAATATCCTTATTAATGTCTTGACCATCCTTCTTTCAGTTTGCTGCATATATCCCCTGTACATCATCAAATCGCTCCTTTATAGTGATATCCTGCTGGTGGTCTTAAAACAGTTCAGCCAATTTGTTGTATGCTGTTAAAGCATTCCTCATCCTGTGCTTTAAAAGTCTGGGCTGCTCAGCTCTTTACATCGCAATCCAGCAGTGACTTTATTCCTTCAAAAAAGGAAAAAGGATATTTTTGCTTTAACTTCAGATCAAACTGTGAAATGAGTCAGGAGATTGCAAGGTAATTACAACACTCTGACGACAACAGTCGCTGCTAATGGAGGAGACAGATGGTGGGTGAACATCCATTCTATTCCCCAAACAGAAAACAGAGGAGTGAGTGTCAGATTGGTTTTTAAAGCTTAAAAAAGTTAAATACACACCCAGAGACGGCGCTTTCATGTTCATAACCTCATAATGGCTGAGCAAATTCTCCTCTTATCAACCACAGTATAGTCAGTCCACTATAGACTGCTTCCATATTTCACAGCCTCTAATAATTTCACGTCCACTGAGCTGACAGGCTGAACCGACCGGCTGCTGCATGAGAAAGAGTTATGGAAAATATAGATTTGATCGGGTGAAAAAGGCAAGCAATTCCCAAAGGAGTGCAGAGTCTTAACTGTTATTAAGCCTTCAAGGTTAAGGTGTGGTCTTCACACAGTGTTACCCAACAGAGACTGTGGAGGATTGTGGGAGTCAGGGGCGTTCATACTCCTCCATTTCTCCTCCGATAGGCAGCTGGAGGGAATCAGAGCAGGGAGATCAGCCATGTAGAGGGGAAATTAACAGCGTTAACTATGAGCTGCTAATGGGAAGGTAATGCACACATGGCTTGCAACACTCAAGTTGACAAACGAAAAAAAAAAAAAAAAACTGACGCTGTGTGAAATTTTGACAATCGTAGAGCGAGAGAGAGCATCAGTGTTCCATTCAGTTGTTTTAATTACCTGCTTGTGATTGAGCCCATTCCTCTTAATGATCTGCTCCATTCAGCTTCTGACAGCACACACTCACACTGCCGCTGTTTTCATTGTATTTATAGTGACTTTTATTGGATTTACCAGTTTCTCATTAAACATCAACACTGGCAGACATGGAAATATGAGACACACTGGAGTCCAATCTCTGCTCAAGGTGTGTGTGTGTGTGTGTGTGTGTGTGTGTGTGTGTGTGTGTGTGTGTGTGTGTGTGTGTGTGTGAAAGAAATATACAGCTTAAAAATAATAAAGACAAAAAACGAGTTTAATAAATCACTTTTCTATCTATCTGTCTGTCATTTTACCCAGCAACCAGTTCACCTGTGCTGAGTGGCTCATTTGTATCATTACGATTGTTACTTTTTGACATCATTGAATGACTTTTTAGAAATTGAACAGATTTCTGTCTCTTTACTGTGAACAAACACACAAACACACAATGTTATGTTTTCAGCTTTGGTCGCAAAGCAGAATTTCTTTTGGCAGAAACCACTTAAAACCAGATTCCCACGGTGGAGTTCCACCTCTAAATATCATGATTACATTCTATTGAACAGTGAAATGCCTCAAATATCACTGCACATGGATGCACTGCAGGTTTTAGTGGCTTCACAATTTCATCCCTGGGATCGGTGATATTCATGCTCAATATATTATATTGTCTGACAGTCTATGGGGGGTTATAGTCACCTGGGATAAACTGATGTCTAACTTTAGCTCACAAATGTGGAACACCTTTAAATCTACCTGGCGCCTTCAGCAAGAGGGAAGAACAGAGTCAGCGGAGCGCAGTGGAAATGGAAGATGTACACACACTGACACTCACAGAGACCAATCAAATACGGCACACGACTAGGAGCAGCTATTTAATAATAATAATAAGAAGAAGAAGAATAACAACATAGTGTCATCGTCACGTTGACAAAGTTGAAAGGAAATGTGTTTGCTGAACGGGTCAACGTTGTCCCGTCACTGAGACACGCGGAGCAGCGTCCACCGTGAAAGAGAAAGCGGCGCAAAGTTACGCATCCTCTCCGGACTCTCCCCCCGCTTGTCCCTTCAGGTGAATTTCACCCAGGAGCGCAAACTTTTCTACAACACTCAGGAGGTGCAGATAACGTGAAGTTTTACCTGTTGGCCCCTCGATTCCATCGGCGTAGATCTGAACCGTCAAAATCAGCAGGAAGGCGCAGGTGTTCATCGCGAAGCAGTTTTAGTCCACTTAGAACAGACGAGATCACGTCACTCAGTCCATGAGGTCCGGAGGCGAGCTCGGCCAGTCCTGCACTTGTCAGTGAGGGGAGTTTGGGGACACTGAGGGAGACCGAGCAGAGCCAGTTGTGCAAACTGACGTCAGTGTAAACATTTGAGGGGAGATTTCGTTCTCCCAACGCACTTTCACTCCGCCAGCGGATACACTGCATGAGTCGGGCGCCTCCAAGTGGTCAAATCCAGTAATGGCAGTCTGGTGCTCAAACATCAGCCATGCAAAACCCTTAAATCTGTGCCTGCTCCTCTACTTCTGGCTATGATTTCCAAGTATTCCAAGTATTTGTATTGCTTGCGTAGCTTCCTCGCAGTGACCATATGTACTAAATTCATTAAGTACAATATATCATAACACTCAGGCTCTACACGTTTCTATTTGAATTAACCCTTGTATTACTATGCACCTTTTGTCCTGTTTTTTTACTGCTTATAGAGCACCTTCTGCATAAAATAAAACGTGTGTTTGTGTGGGTCTGTGCGGGATCAATGACCCTCCGTCATTGTAAATGTGTCCAATCTGTATGTGTACGGTAAAAGTCGACCTGTATGTTGAATGTGGGGATTACTGGTGGGATGTGTTTTATGTTGTGTGGTGCATCTTGTACAGATGTGTGCAATCAAATTTCCTGAAAAGGACAATACAAATCTAAATCTAATCTAAAACAATATGTGGCTGCTTTATGTCTTTCGGGCACGGTCTATATACTGTTATCCATACTACTAACTTTAAAATCATTAGTCATCATGGACTGATGACATGATATTTATTTAAAGTATTGTGTGTGTGTGTCTGTTGGGGGGTCTATATGAAGAAAAGTCAGACTGTAAGAAGGTAAGCTTGCCCACACTCCCCCATAACAGGTGCTCATAAGCATATTTCTCCATAAATGAATCTCTCCTGCTCTGTGAGTTCAATTTGCATTCAGTGAGGTTACACAGCTGGCCGTGTCTGTTGAATAACAACAGGAATCACTCCAACTGTAAGCACATGAGCGCAACAGCTGCAAAGAAAGTGTTGGTAAAGTGGCTCTATTTGCAAGGTGCTCTGGGATGCCACAGCCCTCAAGAGCATCTGCTAAAGTGGCATAGTGTGTTTTTGGTTTATGATTGCGTTCGGCTGCAATTTGTGCTTTTGTACTTGATTCATGGATTGCAAACTGGCACTTTAAACATCTTGCACAAGTGCTGATGTTGCACATCTTCTCTGCATGACCCCAGCTGGTGTGAGCACGTGGCACATTTCTCTGTGGCTCTGCGAAACCCCAACTGGATCAGGATGTCATTATTTAGGCTACTCATTATTCATGTTTTTGTTGTGTGTGAAGATTAAAGGTGTAGATTAAATTAAATGGTGCCAACAGACACACACTTTACAGGCTCTAATGTCGTTAGCCATGAATGACAGATGAACGATGGATTGCCCAGCATATGATTTAATTTAGCCAAAGGAGTGTTGTGTATGTCAGGCTAACACCTGTAATTACACCTGCTTGATGCCTGGCAGCCACTTTGTGCCCTGGTAGTCAAGACACAGCAATCTATTTCAACTTGATGGTGCAAGTGCATAATGGTTCAGGTTGCAGTAAACTTCACAGGATGTTGTTGCACTTTGGCAAATAGGTGTGAGCAGAGATGTCTGACAACTGCACCATAATGAAGTGTTCTTATCCAGCTTTCAAGTGCTGCCACTCAAAGTCCCTCTCAAATAACCAACCACTGTTGATCATGGCTCACCATTCATGGAGAAAAGATCTGCTACACTGCTGTCTGTCCACTGGAACGTTAAAAATGTTAAATACTTATTGATACAGTCCTATCACAAGAGGAACTCTATCATGTAAAAACATTTATTTGATTTCACTGACTGATGCATGACTAACACGCAGTGTAACAAGCAGAGAAAGCAGCAGCGATGGCTGATGTTGAATAACTACGAAGGAAAATTCATTATATAACAACTCGGAACAGAAACGGCAGCCTGATGAATTCATGGAACTTGAGGAAAGATGATGGGATAAATGGAAACATCAGCATTCATATGCAAGGCTGCACACATGGGGTCAACATCAGGCTTACAGGTCATCTGGACATCTGGATCGGTTGTTTTCACAATAAAATATTTCTCACGTTTCACTTTTTTTCTATGGTAAAGAAAGTTGTTAGTAAATTTATTTGCAGCATATTTTAATACACAGTTTCATGATTGAATCAACAACACATTTCAAAAGTCACAACAATTAATTCAAACATAATTGTCAAAAAATTAAAAATGATCAATTCTCCAGGCATTGAATGTCCAGTGCATAGTTCTTATAGGCATTACAAGGGCCCAAATATATGCCTGAGTGAGATATTTAATATTCCAATTATATTAACTGAGTCACATGAATAAATATATCTCACATAAAAAGTATTTAAATGAGAAATTATAAAAATTTAAGCAAAAATATCACAAATGACAAAAAAACTATTTTACACTGGGAGAGATTTGTTACCAAAGACCACTGATAGAAGCAGTTACTACTCAGAAAGTGCTCTACAAAGTCAGAGATACTTATACTAAATGCGGTGATATGTGCCTTGCTTTGCTGTACACATGGTAGCAAACAAGCAGGAAATTTTAACACTGTTAGATTATAAAAGTTTATCCAAAATGTCTTTCTGAAAACGCTTACAGCCATAGTGAGAGAAATAAAAGTCTGTAAAACTGCCAGTACACACAAACACGGTAAGATTGAATCTTCGTTTAGTACTCAGGACCAATCCCTCACTTTGTCCTATGGAATCCTCTTGGGATCAACTCTATCTCACTTACTTTTATGTTTTTTTGATGCCTTCCTCCCTAAAACAACTTTTTCGCTGTCAAGCAAACTGCCTGTCTCACCAGCGTCATCGATTCCAAGCTGCAGATTTTGTTCAAACTTAACAAGACTTTGCCCCAGATGGTGGTGGATCCCTGAGGTTTCCTCTTTCTTCACCATTTCCTGTCCCAGCCTGTGAAGCTTCTCATGCTTCCCCGTCTCACCGAGCTCATGTCTCCTCTCTTCTCTCTTCTCAGCCCTCTGAGGATGGCGGCTCGAGGCAGATGCAGAGAAGAGCGTGGCGTACTGAGGGTTTATGGAGAGCTGGTTGTAAGGTGCTGCAGATAAACCCAGAAGTGAGAGAGGCTGTATCACCGCGTTGCTGCTGATGGGTGACAGCAAGTTCTGGGTTTGGCTGTTTGACAAGTTGTGGCGCTGAAGATGTTTCCCGGCTGTGGGCTTGTAGGAAGTGTTTTTAACGTAACCCAGCCTCTGCTTTTCCTCCAAGATGTCGTCCAGCTCTGCAGAACAACGGGACAGAAGTTGACACACTCCAGTGGGAGATCACGTCATGTACAGTGTGGGACCTTTCTCACCATAAACACTATCGTGCATTTTGCTTTCTTCACTCTCGCTGCGTCGCTGGTGCAGGGCTTGTTTCACTGACTCCAAAAGGCCAAACATCTTACACAGGGAATTCAGTATGATGGCATCTGACAAAAGAAACACGTCAATTCAGGGCTTCAATGATCAAAATGTAATTCTTATCCAATTTGACTGTGACAAATTAATTCAAAATTCCAGTTGTTCCAGCTCATCGCAGGGCGACATGGAGGATAGACAGACATTCACAGACACATTCACACCTACGGGCAATTAAGACTGACCAAATAACCTCAGCATGCTTTCGCAGGTGGGAAGAAGCTGAAGAACCTGGAGAGAACCCGCGTAGACATGGGGAGAGTATGCAAACCACACAGAAAGAGCCCCAGATCAGGAATCGATCCGGGGACTTTGTTACTTTGAGGCTGCACCACCGTGTCACCTGATGTCACTAATATTGTCATGAATTTCCTTCTCACAGCACATTCAGCCCTTAGAGCTTTTTCAATAATCCCTTTAAAGCTGAATAATCAAAGAATGCAATGACTGTGACATTGTGCACCAGCACTCATATTTGCAATAGCTTATGTGGAAAACAATGCTTTTGCTGTTTATCCAGTTGCACCAGAGAAAAAAAGACATTTTAATTATAGAAATATAACTAACACATTTTTAGTCTGTAATATAATGTTGTTCTTTCACCAATTACCTAATTACCAGAGGAAATTTTCAGTGCTTATACAGCCCCCCCCCCCCCCCCAAAAAAAAAAATAAAA